>PVKC010000936.1:0-56621 GCA_004027635.1 Crocidura indochinensis | reverse complement strand
GGAGTTACTCCTGGCTCCATGCTCAGAAATTGCTCCTGGCAGGCATGGGGGACCATATGGGGCACCGGGATTCGAACCCATGACCTTTTTTGCATGAAAGGCAAACGCCTTACCTCCATGCTATCTCCCAGGCCCCTCTAAAGTTTTATTTAGTTAAAAATATTCTATCATCTTCTCCAGTGCTTCTCCTTGCTCTCTAATTGGCCTCTCTCCTAGAAATATCTAAGCCTGTCTGCCTTTTACTATAGTTCATTGGAATCTGAGGGGTGCATTAAACAGTACTCCAGTCCTTCCTATGTTTGGAGTCAAATGATAATTAGGACAGAGAAAATCTGGTGGCTGAATTGTCAGCTTTAGATCTGCAATCTACCTGCATGGTTAATATATCTCCACTAAATTAGGTATCTACCCCTAGTCATAGGCGGTGCCCATTTTAGACAGAATTGGTTTTTTCTTTTGTTTTTGTTTTTGTTTTTTTGATTTTTGGGTCACACCGGCAGTGCTCAGGGGTTACTCCTGGCTCCATGCTCAGAAATTGCTCCTGGCAGGCACGGGGGACCATATGGGGCACCAGGATTCGAACCGATGACCTTTTGCATGAAAGGCAAATGCCTTACCTCCATGCTATCTCCCGGGCCCCAACAGAACTGGTTTTTATTAGCTTTTCTCAGGTTTGAGCAAGTTGAAATGCATGTATCTTGTGAGCAGAATGGCTTTGGAAAAACTGAACAGAACAATACAAAATCAAAAACCACAAATCCTAAAGTGATTGAGTGGCTCACGTTATTGCTTCACTTATCAGTAGAAAAAGTCAAGGCAGGGGATAGTGTGGGAAGAGGCTGGTAATCCTATTCTATGGTCTTCTATTCTATGGTCATCCTATTCTATGGTCTTCAAACTTTAGCACGAAAGAGCATCCCCTAAACAACATGTTCAAAACACAAATTGCAAAGCATTTTAAATCAGCAGGTATGGGTGGGGCCTAGACTGCATCTTTCACAAATTCCTAAGGATGCTGCCAGTCCAGATCTCATCTTTTAAAAACTAAAACTCCCACTGAAATCTTCCCATATGTAAATATGAATTAAGTTTGTCAAGCAAAAGGTCCTTTCTAATTCTTTTTTTTTTTTTTTGGGTCACACCCGGCAGTGCTCAGGGGTTACTCCTGGCTCCATGCTCAGAAATTGCTCCTGGCAGGCACAGGGGACCATATGGGGCACCGGGATTCGAACCAATAACCTTTTGCATGAAAGGCAAAGGCCTTACCTCCATGCTATCTCCCGGGCCCCTCTAATTCTTTTTTTTTTTAATTTTTTTCTAATTCTTCATTTAAAAAACACCTCGTTGGGGCTGAAGAGATAGCATGGAGGTAAAGCGTTTGCCTTGCATGCAGAAGGATGGTGGTCAGAATCCCAGCATCTCATATGGTTCCCCGAACCTGCCAGGAGAGATTTCTGAGCATAGGGCCAGGAGAATCCCTGAGTGCAGCCGGGTGTGACCCAAAAACTAAGAACAAAACAAACAAAAACAAAAGCAAACAAACAGCTTCCCCCCAAACAACACCTAGTTACAGGGCTGCAGAGGTAGAACAGTAGATAGGGTGCTTGCCTTGCACATGAATGACCTAGGTTTGATCTATTGCATCCCAGATGATTTCCCAAGTACTACCATATGTAATTCCTGAGTGCAGAGTCAGGACTAATCCCTGAGTATCACAGGGGTTACTAAAAGTCAAGATATATAAAATTAAAAAAAAAACAAAACCTAGTGGGACCGGAGAGATAGCATAGCGGTAGGGCATTTACCTTGCAAGCAGCAGATTCAGGACCGATGTGGTTTGAATCCCGGCATCCCATATGGTCCTTCCCCCCCACCCCACCTGCCAGAGACAATTTCTGAGCGCAGAACCAAGTCCTGAGTGCTGCCGCCACTGGGTGTGATTCAAAAACCAGCCAACCAACCAAACAATCCTCCCCCCCAAAAAACAACAACAACAAAAATAACACACACACACACACACACACACACAACCCACTTAGTTAGAAGCCAAAGAGAAATTTCCGGATTAAGTCACATTCCTTGCATTTGACTAACTCCTGGTTTGATTCCCAGCATCACACAATTCTCCAAGCATTGCCAGGTGCAACTCTGAATGCTCCTGGGCACTGATGGAACAGCCCAGGTAATTCCTGGCATCTGGGTGCCTGCATCAAACTTTTGGTCTGAGTGACTTAAAATTGCTGAGAAGGTCACTTAGCCCTCCAAAACACTACTTAGAATCCTCTCCTACCCAAATATATAACTAATTTAAATACCATAGTTATCTATGTATCTTTGGTGTCTCTTTTTTTTTTTTTTTGGTTTTTGGGCCACACCCGGTGACACTCAGGGGTTACTCCTGGCTATTCGCTCAGAAGTCACTCCTGGCAGGCACGGGGGACCATATGGGGAACCGGGGGATCGAACCGAGGTCCGTCCTAGGTTAGCGCAGAGGCACCTTACCTCCAGCGCCACCGCCCGACCCCCTTTGTTGTCTTTAATATGTTTCCGTACTATAGATCATAGGTCTAGAGCAGGGATCCTCAAACTTTTTAAACAGGGGCCCAGTTCACTGTCCCTCAGACATTTGGAAGACCAGACAATAGTAAAAACAAAAATTATGAACAAATTCCTATGCACACTGCATACATCTTATTTTGATGTGAAGAAACAAATTGGGAACAAATACAATATGTGGCCCTTGGGCTGTAATTTGAGGACCACTGGTCTAGAGTATATTTTGTTTATTCCCCTTAGCATGTAACCAAGTTCTAGACACTTAAATGTTAAAAAATACCTGGGATCAGTGAGATAATACAGCAGGTAAAGTGCTTGGTTCTGCATGCAGCAGACCTGACTTTGATTCTTGACATTCCATATGATTCTCTAAGCCCCACCAAGAGTGACCCCTAAGCAAAGATCCAGGAATAAGCCCTGAGTATCACCAGGCGTGTCCCCAAAACAAAAACAAAACAAAATTGGGCACCCAGGAGATGACACTGTGGTGAAAAGCGCCTACCTGCCTTATGAATGTGAATGTGAGTTCAATCTCCAGTGGCATAAAATGTGCTGAATTTTGCTACCAGGGATCCCCTACACTGCAACCAATTTCCCCTGTACTGTGAGGTATGTAGCACCACAGATGAATGGTTGTGACTCCAGTGAGTTTATAGAGAAGTTAGAACACCACACAGAGATAATGCAACCCCTGGTAATCATGTGAGTCAGTGTCACATGATCAGTAGAGGTTTTTTTTTTTTCTTTAGACTTTTTTTTTTTTTTTTTTTTTTTTTTTTTTTTTTTTTTTTTTTTTTTTTTGGTTTTTGGATCACACCCAGCAGTGCTCAGGGGTTACTCCTGGCTCCATGCTCAGAAATTGCTCCTGGCAGGCATGGGGGACCATATGGGGCACCGGGATTCGAACCAATGACCTTTTGCATGAAAGGCAAACGCCTTACCTCCATGCTATCTCAGTTTAATCCTCAAGTATAAAACTAAATTGTGCAACCATTTGATAATTATAATCAAAGCAAGTAAATAAATAATGTCTGATTAATTGTATGGAATTCAATTCTCAATTCAAGTTGGATATATTTGAAAAAAATGGAAAAAAGTATTTTCTTTTTTATTTTGTTTCTGAACCACACCTGAAAGTGATCAGGGCTTCCAATTCTTCTTAGCTCTGTGCTCAGGGATTATTCCTAGTGGTGCTAGATTTAACTGGCATCAGCCATGTGCAAGACAAGAGCCATACCCCTGTATTATCTTTCAGGCTTTGCCTTATGCAGTTCTTTGCTACAAAATATTTTATTTCCTTTCTAATAGCATTATTTTTTAAATCTTCTTTAAAACAATTTTCTAGAGGACTTCTTTGACAAAAAACATTCCCCTATCCTTTTGGTGTGTAGCTGCTTGTACATTTTCTTTCTTTAGCTTTGACTGAGTCTTAATGACTGTCATGTCTATTTCATCGTAGTGGAATCTTGTACAGGGTAAGGTTTGGTTCTCTTCTTCCTCTGGATCCAACAGTGAGAACAGTGCTGTTTATACAAAGAGCAACAAGAGCTAATACAACCCTGCGGCAGGGTATTGCCTGATGACCTCCCCATGTCTTCCCATGAAATTTGGGGATGGGCAGGAAGTAGCAAAATTACTTCAACCCACCCAACCTGACCCTAGGGAATCCCTGACGACTAGACTGGCTCCAGCGTGGGCACAACAAACATCTTTCTCCAAGCAGTTAGAGTTTTATGCTTTGACATATAAGAAAAGTCAGTGTTTTCCTATGTGTTTGTATAAGGTGTCTGCCCTGGGAGAGAGAGAAGCCAAGTGACTGTTGCATTTGTAACATTCCTAACAGGGAATTTGTGATACCAGGGAAACTTGCTAGAGACAGAGGTATCTAACAGAGATTGAGATATACACAGCAATATTACCATTGCCTCTAGAAAGGAAGAGTAAAAGCCAAGAAGAGATGTAAAGAGATACTCTCTAGAGGAATATATGAATAGAGAAAGTAGGGAAATAAAAGAAACAGGCAAGTTAGAAAAGAAATTGGATAGTGTGACCAGAGCTAACATTGTGAATAAAGCTTTTTCCTTGAATAAAGCTGACCTGACTTCCATTCCCAGCACCTCATATCCCATGACCCTTGGCAGGAATGATCACTGAGCACAGATCCAGAAGTAAGCTCTGAGTACTATCAGGGGTGGCTGAAATAAAAGAGAAATAAAGGAAAGGTGAGAAGAAGAGAAAGGAAAAAGAGAAAAAAAAGAAAAGAGCAACTCAGGCTTCAGGGATCTATCGTCATGAAAAAAAAAAACTCTTGTGAGAATTGTGTTTTTTACACATTCAAGGTAGAACTTATGAACCACATTTCTATTGCATATTTTGCTATAGAGGAGGCTTCCGAATCAGGAAGGCTTGATATATGATTCGCATTGGCATCAGTAGGCTAGAGGATAGATGATTTTTCCTGAGACACTTGTAGAAATCAGTTTCATGCCATTTAGACTCTTGCTTTTTAAAGCATAGTCCATGGGTCAATAGCTGGGTGTCACCTTGTAGCTGATTCCCAGATCCACTGCATGAGAAGCTGCTTTTGAAACTAACTCTCGAGTGATTTTTGCTTATCAAGTTGGAGAAGCATTGGCTTGAGGATTAGTAGATAATGACTGACCTCCACTGAACACTGGAAAATTCTGAGGACTTCGGAATTGAGAGCACAAGAGGAGGGGCCTAGACTGAAGACACTGAATTTGGGGAAGAGGGAGGAGGTGGGTTCTGGCTCACCTCCTTGTCTCCAGGCCTCCCACACTAGTCACCATGCCAGGGTTTGGCTTTCTGCCCACTTTGGGAAAATGCCTACTTTGCCCACGCTGGAGTCAGCCTGATCCTCAGGGTTTCCCCTGGGGCAAGTATTGCGTGGGCTGATTCTGCTGTCAATTTTGCTTCTCCTGCTTGGATGGACTGAAAGGGACTGGGGAGGTCATATTAGTCATGTGCCCATCTCAGGGTTGTACTGTCCATTAATCAAATGATTAATAATTTGATAAAAACAAATTGAGCTCAGTAGGTAGAACATTTGCCTTGCACGCGCTGACCTAAGTTCAATCCCTGGCATCCCATATGGTCTCTTGTCCTTGTCAGGAGTAATTTCTGGGCTCAGCGCCAAGAGTAACCACTGAGCATCTCTGGGAGTGGCCCAAACATGCCCCTCAAATAAAAAGGAGTTCTTGTAGTGAAAATTCAGATCTTTTCACTTCCCCTTTTCTATTGTTGTAGGGACCACAACTGTTGGTACTTAGTGGGCTGTGTTGTGCCAGGGATTGAATTAAAGGCCTCATACATGCTAGGTTTGTGTTCAATGATCCCTAAATTAATGCATTTTATTTATTTATTTTTAATTTTTGGACCACATTTGGCGGTGCTCATGGTTTACTTGTTCCGGGCTCTATGCTCAGGGCAGGACTTGGGGGGACCATATAAGATACCTGGGTGAGTTTGATTTAAGTCAAGCACCTTAACCCCTGTACTAACTCTCTGGCCCCTCCAAAATGAATACTTTTCACAAGCAAATGACATGAGATATAGAATTCCATAGGTTCACAGTAATAGGCAATGGGAAAAGTTACCAGGTTTGAGATTATTATTCTAAAGATTTTGAGGGTCTATATGCTTCATCCCCAATATGGAGGGGTGATATAAAGACATCAGTATTTAAGTGAAACAGTTTGAGAATGAACACAAGGAAGAACTTTCTGAGATTAGTGGGGAAGGTTGATGGAGATGGAGGATGAAAACTCTCTGGCCAAGTTATAGATGTATCATTTTTTTTTCAGAAAGTCTTGAAGGGCTTCTGCCTGAAAACAAAAAAAATATCATAAAATAAACTCTCAAAAATTTTCTCCTGGGGCCAGAGAGATAGTATGGAGGTAAAGCATTTGCCTTGCATGCAGAAGGATTGTGGTTTGAGTCTCAGCATCCCATATGGTCCCCCGAGCCTGCCAGGAATGATTTTTTGAGCATAGAGCCAGGAGTAATCCCTGAGCGCAGCTGGATGTGAGCCAAAAAAAAAAAATTCAAACAAAAACAAAACCAAAAATCCAACAAAACAAACAAAAAAAATTTCTATCCCAAGTATTCTCCAGTCAGCTTCTTAAATAAAAGGCTGCAGTAGATGTATGGTGACAGAAAGTAGTGAACCATGGAGACAATGAAAAATGAAAAGGAAAACAATTTCATTAGAGTATAGGAACCATTACTAAAAATTATAGAGCAAAACTGAATTTAGGAGGACACATCATATTGTAGAGCTAAATAAGAGTTTTAGATTTCTTTTTATTTTTCCAACTCTTTTCTGGAAAGTCTTTATCTGGTTTCATGAAGATTTTAAAAACACCTAAGTGGAAAGAGTTTATCTTTCATTTATTGCTACTTTATTGCTCCAATGTATAAAAAATGATGATAATAGCCATTAAAAAGTTACCAAAATTTCCAGGGTGGGAATGTAGATCATTGGTAAACCACTGCATTTGATCCCTATATTCTATATCACATGCTCATCCCCAGCATTATAGTATAGCCCCATATCAATTTTTAAAATTATATTTTGTTATAAGTTATATATTAAAAAATTAAACTTTGTTATAGGTATATTATTTAATAATTGAATTCACTTTTTTTACATTGCTGGACATTGATTCCAAGGTATTCTGCCTCTGGGCCCTAAAAAGCTAATTCAATGGAATAGTTCTATAAGGTGAATCTTCTCTTGCAGAAATGGAAAATGGAAACCCAGGAATTCAGTAATTTGTAAAAAAAAAAAAAAAAAAAAGGAAGTCATGAAACTCAGATTTGTATCAAATTTGAACAAAATCCATGCTGCTGATCCTGAGCTTTATTCTGCTCAGAGCAGTGGGCCCGTGAGGGATCGATGATCCTTAAGGCTCAATTGAATATATGAAGATGATTGAAAGATGGTGGATAATTCCAAATAGTGAATAATAAAAAAACTATTTCTATTTGTTTTTTTTGGAATGTAGTCAGAGGCACACTTAGTGACACATGCAAGCCTATCCTCAGACATTCCCTCATTCACCTTCTCTCAGCCCCACCCTGTAGTCAGGAGCTTGAAAGGGGGAGAGGCTATGCATTTTTATATTAATAAAGCAACTCATTGAAAGTCAAGTGTATCTATACTCTGCGGACAGATGTGTTTGCATCTGATTGGAAATAAACACAAAGAGGTAGTGTACACCATATTTTGGTGAGTCTAGAAGCAGGAGTGAGTGTTTTTCTATTAGACTGTTCTGGAAGAGAGTTGTGTGTATGTGTGTGTGTGTGTGTCTGTGTGTGTGTGTGTGTATGTGTGTGTGTGTACAAATCCTAAAGGAGTTAAACTAGCTATAGGGAACTGGCTGCCTTCCACCCCTGGCCTTGGTTGATGTGTTTGTACCAAATACTGATATTTATTTTTCATCACCTCTCAAGGGAACCTCAATGAGTTTTCTTTCTGGGAAGTTTATGGCTAAGATGCTGGGCTGCTTTGGGGCCCCTATAAATCTGCTATAATCAGAGGAAGTTGCAGAGAAAGAAACAGCAGCCGCAAGGCAATCCCTTCTGTCTTTACTTTCGAACCTAATACATAGTCGCCCTTGTATGCACAGCCTCTTGTAACTACTGCTGTTCTCTAGAACTCTTGGGTGGAAAGGGTTGTGAGAAATAATCATTTCATTTGCTTCTTTGTTTTCAGGTGCTCTGATATACTTATTTTAGCTATCCAAGATACAGGAGGGTTAAAATAATGCTAATTAAGAAATGTAAGTTGAGGTGGCAAGAAATTGGTTATTCATAAAATTGAAATCACAAAACCTTCAAATTTTTCTTAGAAGAAAAGGTAGTCAAAGGAGTTGAATATATTAACATTTAAAAAAATGTTTTTCTCTTACATACTCTGAGAAGCAGAGGCAAGGTAGCAAATGCAGCATCGAAACACCCCTCCTCCATCTTCAAAGCTGGTAGTTGGTAGATTTTTTTATGAGGGATTTTTATGACAAACTTTACTTTACATTTGACATTTAACAGCATCCCTTGTCCAAGAAAGGAGGAAATATAGAAATTTATTGACATACAGTGTCAGAAGATGGAGGAAAAGCAACTATGAAGGAGGAGGGGGGTCTTTCCTTTCTCCAGGTATGCAAATCACCTAAGTTAATTTGTGCATATGCTTTTCTGTGCTTTGTGCTTTTCTTAGTAATGAGATTAAGAAATCATTTTCTTGTTAATAAAGAACTCAGTGGGGGGATAGAGGAGATGAGACATATAGATGGAGGGATAATGGGTACCCTGTCTTATTTAAATCTTATATTCCTCAAATAAGATCCAATGCAAGAGAAATGGAGATGAATGGAGCCTGAACCGGCATTCAGTCCTGTTCTGTTGTTTATCCTCGAGCTTCTGTAGCTTTATCTTGAGTTTCACTAGTCATTGCACTTTATGTTTTAATGATGAACTATCAAATAATCTTCAAAGAAATTCTTCCCAGTAGTTTTTCCCCCCCTAAAACTCTCTTGTCCTCAATTGCTGACTATAGAAAGCCTATGTAATAATCTCCAGTGAAACTAAATGTCACATCCTGCCTGTTTTTTTTGTTTTTGATCACCCTAGTCAGAAAACACTTTGAATGCTTCTTCTCCTTTGATGATGTCAGTCTTACATGTTCTTTCTTAAGTTATTGTCTATTTTGAGGATGTGCTCTCTTTTTCTCTTTCCCTTTCTCTCTCTGTAGTACCCTCCCTCTCAGCTCTCAGTAGTGCCAGGCCTTGTGCAGGGACTACTTCTGACTCTCAGTTTAGGGATAACTGCTGGCTGTACTTTGCGGACTATATGTTGTGCTGGGAATAGAATAGGGGTAGGCTGCATACAAGACAAATGCCTTACCTCCTTTACTCTCTTTGATCACTGAGCTCTCTCTCTGTCTCTATCTGTCTCTCTGTCTCTGCCTCTCTGTCTCTGTCTCAGTCTCAGTCTGTCTCTCTCTGTCTCTGTCTCTCTCTCTGTCTCTGTCTCTCTCTGTCTCTCTCTCTGTCTCTGTCTCTCTCTCTGTTTTATGTTGGTGAGGATTCACCCCTGACTGTACTCCTGGCTCTGTGCTCAGGGATCATTCCTGGTGATGCTCAGAGGATTATATGTTATATTCAAGATCATCCACATAAAAGGAAGGGCTTTTCTACCCAAACTATCTCTCCAGTCCCTGGTTTTCTCTCTTATTCAATTCTAAGTTTCTAGGTGGAGTGACTTTGTCCTGTATATGTTTGTATTTTATTTATAGCACTTAACACAGACATAAATCACTGTCAAATAACTTTGTCAATGGAAAATAGTAGGAAAAGAGATCATGGGTGGAAATGTGGAATTAGAGGTATTGTGGATATTGATTAAGAAAAGGTGGGGTCGGTGAGGTGGCGCTAGAGGTAAGGTGTCTGCCTTGCAGGCGCTAGCCAAGGAAGGATGGGGGTTCAATCCCCCAGCGTTCCATATGATCCCCCCAAGCCGGGAGCGATTTTTAGTCAGGAGTAACCCCTGAGCATCAAATGGGTGTGGCCCCAAAAAAGCAAACAAACAAAAAAGAAAAGGTATTATTAATCATGGACATGTTTGGGGGGGTATTCAATTTAATCAAATTAATAATCAGATTATTTGGGTTTTTTTTTTTTTTTTGGTTTTTGGTCCACACCCATTGACGCTCAGGGGTTACTCCTGGCTATGTGCTCAGAAATTGCTCCTGGCTTGGAGGACCATATGGAATGCTAGGGGATAGAACCATGGTCCATCTTAGGCTAGCACGGGCAAGGCAGATGCCTTACCATCGCTCCAGTCCCAATGAGTGTTGATTTTTGTTGTTGTTGTTGTTGTTTATTTTGTGGTTAATCAAATTATTCGGACATTTTAACTTGCCAGTAGAATTACTCTTATATAAGTTCAAAATCATCTTTTATTTAAATATAGATTTAAATATAGACTAATTTAAATATAAATATTTTCCTAGTGTAAAGTAAATGAATAAAATAAGAATGCTATTAAAATGAAAGTTTAAACAATTTCAAATCATAATTAAATGCATAAAAATAAACAAAGTCTTGTGTTAAAGAATAGCCTTCTTGGGGGCTATGGAAAGAGCACAGAGGTTAGGGTGCTTGTCTTGTACATTACCAACTCATGTTCAATCCCTGGCATCCCATCCCTAAGCACTAGTAGGAGTGATTTTTTTGTGGGGGAGTCACACACAGTGGTGCTCAGGGATTACTCCTGGCTTTGTGCTCAGAAATTACTATTGGCAGTTTCCTGGATCATATTGGATGCTGGGGCTCGAACCCAGATCAACTCTGTGCAAGGCAAACATCCTAACTACTGTACTATCATTCAGATCCCTAGGAGAATTTTTTCCCCTTTCCCTCTAGGAGTAATTTTTGAGTGCAGAGCAAGGAGTAATTTCTGGCCATTACCTGTGTAACCCCCCACCACCCTCTTAAAATAATTGCTTTCCTTGTATAGGAACGTTGTGAAATGCTTTTCTGGTCACTGTAATATATTTATCCTACTAAATTGATGAATTAATTCAATTTATAACCTAAAGACAATAACAAACCAATAACAGAATAGCATCCTTCCCACTAGGGGGCATTTTTGTCAACCCAACACAACATCAGGTTTGGTTCCTTGGTCCTACCTACCAACCTCCTCTTTGCCTGGGAAAGGGAAAATCAGGGCCTCTCTTGCTTCGGGAAGGACCCTGCCCCCTCTTTTCTATCCTCGGACTCACTGAGCAAAACAGGTGTTAAGAGCTTTGATCTTGCTAGACACTTGGAGACAGATCAAGGTAGAGGCCTCTAAAATAATGCCCCAGGATATGAGGAGCTGGGGGAGAGATGGAGACAGGTAGACAGAGAGGCAACTTGCTGTCACAGAGACACCCCATTTACCTCCCACCTCAGTCTCTGTGGGATTTAGGCTCTGCCCTTCTTGAGAACTAGCCAGGGCCTTTGGGGTTTGTGGGGAGGAAGAATATTCCTTGTGTAAATTTAGAGACACCCCTGACCCCTTGGCTATTTTTGGATGAGTCATTTTTCCAAGATTGAAGACAATCAAGGCTGTGAGTTGTGTACCCCCCTAGCAGTGTTAGGAAGTTCTTTCCTTACCAGTATTTTCCTTTTATTTTCCTCTTATAGTTCAGTCTCCTGTGCCTGCCACATATACGCAAATTGGCAGTATTGGTTCCGGTCTCTTGTGGAAGATTGATGACATTAAGACTTGGAAGTACGTAAAAAGAATTCGAGACTGATGCCTAGATATTTTTTATTTCTTGGGTCATACCCATGGTGCTCAGGGGTTACTTTTGGCTCTGCACTCAGAAATTGCTCCTTGCAGGCACATGGGACCACAAGAGATGCTGTGATTTAAATCACCATTCGTCCTGGATTGGCTTCGTGCAAAGCAAACTCCCTGTCACTGTGCTAACTCTCTGGCCCCTGTTTTGTTTATTTATTTATTTTTTGGTCACACCTGGCGGTGCTCAGGGGTTACTCCTAGCTTTGCACTCAGAAATCGCTCCTGGCAGGCTCCAGGGACCACATGGGATGCCAGGAATGGAACCCAGGCTCTTCCTAGGTCCACAGCGAGCAAGGCAAGTGCTCTGCTGCTATGCTATCTCTCTGGCCCCAAGATGCTTAGCTATTTTATGACCACTAACTCTTCAGTTATCCTCATAGGATTTGTTGGTTTAAGGATATGAAGGAAGGAGACATTTTCACCAGAATCATGGTTTTTGGTAACAGATCTACTTCCATACTTTACACCTTGATTTCATGACACATTTTTTCTTTTGCTTTTGTATATAAAATCTTTATTTAAGGGGCCCAGGAGATAGCATGGAGGTAAGGCGTTTGCCTTTCATGCAAAAGGTCATCGGTTCGAATCCCGGTGCCCCATATGGTCCCCCGTGCCTGCCAGGAGCAATTCCTGAGCATGGAGCCAGGAGTAACCCCTGAGCACTGCCGGGTGTGACCCAAAAAGCCAAAAAAAAAAAATCTTTATTTAAGCACCATAATTACAAGCATGATTGTAGTTGAATTTCAGTCATAAAAAGAATACCGCCCCATTCACCAGTGCAGCATTCCCACCACCAATGCCCCCACCCCCCACTCACCCCTGCCTGTATTTGAGACAGGCATGTTACTTATTCAAGACTATGATTTGTCTCTCACAAAGGACTTAATCATGCTCAGGGGCAACTCAGTTTATTGAGAAGGTCTTAGTTGAGCTAATACAAATGTCTAGAATTGAACTTGTAGCCTTCAGCTCCCACCCCACTGGAACCAACTTCTTTTTTTCTTTTTCTTTTTTTTTTTTTTGGCTTTTGGGTCACACCCGGCAGTGCTCAGGGGTTACTCCTGGCTCCATGCTCAGAGATTGCTCCTGGCAGGCACGGGGGACCATATGGGGCACCAGGATTCGAACCGATGACCTTTTGCATGAAAGGCAAACGCCTTACCTCCATGCTATCTCCCGGGCCCCTGGAGCCAACTTCTTTGTAGGTGATGTGCTATATGAAAATAAAGGGTATTTCCTCTCTTCAAATGAATCCTAACTCTTTTCTCCACATAGCCCAAAAATGTACTTTGTCTTGAGGAGCCACTTTTTGAAGGAGGAAGAACTATATATATATATATATATATATATATATATATATATATATATATATATATATATATATAATTTAGTTGATAAGGGTTCACAAAACATACTTCTGATTATTCAAAACAGGCATTTTTTACACTGGCACTATTTATTAAGGCTATTTAGCCTTAAAAGGCTAAGTTCTTTCCAAATGGGTCCTTGATTGTGCCTGAACAGAGAGCACACAGGGGTCGAAATAGCTTCTCCCATCTGCTTTGTGGCTAGAAGCAATGACAAGATGAAATGACTTCAGATTTGGGGATGGATTTTTTTTACTATGGGTTTAGGGTAAAAAAGAAAGAGGCAAGAACATATAAGAGGGTAGAGGAATGGTTAAAGTGATTCCTGAACCCAAAGAACCCAGATTTACATAGCGAACTGAATTAATAATTTCTGAGCTGTACTAGTAGCTTCACTGGAGGTCCTTTCTAGAGTCTATTCCTCAGTGGGGAGCTGTATTATTGGTTGCCTTCTTAACTAGACAGGACAGGGCATGTAGCTCAGGGCAGGCCAGGGCAGATTCTGGTGCCAGGCTGACATTAATGTGGGTGAACATGGGCAGATTTTCCCAAGGAGTTTTGTTAAAAATATGATAGAGGGAGGAGAAGAGGATGAGAGATAGAAGTAAGGGGATTCAGTTATCCTCATAGGATTTGTTGGTTTAAGGATATGAAGGAAGGAGACATTTTCACCAGAATCCTGGTTTTTGGTAACAGATCTACTTCCATACTTTATCATTTTTGACCACTTCCCCAAAACTGATAGTCATTTTCCTGACCTTTCATTCCATCATTAGAGTTTTTCTTGTCAAGTGTCCTTTGAGTAGATACTTTTATAATCTATCTCAAGAGGACACCTCAAAGTCCCTACTTCTTTCTATAAATGTCTCCGCAACACTAGAGTAGAATATCTATTTCTCCTTTAAATCTAAACTCATTTCCTTTTCTGACCAAAAAAAAACCACACACACACAAAACAACAAAAAAACATCTTCTGGAGGCCGAAGAGATAGCACAGTGGTAAGGCATTTGCCTTGCAAGCGTTGGATCCAGGACCAACGGTGGTTTGAATCCCAGCATCCCATATCCCGTGCCTGCCAGGTGTGATTTCTGAGCAGAGAATCAGGAGTAACCCTTGAGGGTTGCCAAGTGTGGCCCAATCCCCCTCCCCACAAATAATTTTCTGGCTTCCCCACTCTTCTCTCCTCTTCCTTTTCTTCCTTGGCAGCAGAATTATTTCTTTCTATGACCACTTAGTGGAGTTGGAGAAAAATATTCTGTTCTGTATTTTTTTTTGGTTTGTTTTTGGGTCACACCCAGTGACGCTCAGGGGTTACTCCTGGCTATGTGCTCAGAAGTCGCCCCTGGCCTGGGGGACCATATGGGGCACGGGGGATCGAACCGCGGTCCGTCCAAGGCTAGCGCGGTAAGGCAGGCACCTTACCTTCAGCGCCACCACCCGACCCCGTTGGAGAAAAATATTCTATCTACATTTCTTTTTTTGGTTTTTGGGTCACACCTGGCAGCACTCAGGGGTTACTCCTGGATATGGGATGCCGGGATTCGAACCATCGTTCTTCTGCATGAAAGGCAAATGCCTTAACTCCATGCTCTCTCTCCGACTCCTATCTATATTTCTTTTACTTTACTCTTGGCTCTTCAGTGTTGATTCTCTCCTTGCAATCTCTTCTCACCCTTCCTTATGTCCTCTTAACTCCTTTCTACCTACTACTGCCTGATTAGTTCTTGCCTTCTTTTCTCTCCTTTTCTCTTTCAGTTTTCTGCATACCTAATTCCAACTTTGAGAACATGGAAGGAAAAGATTTATGGACACTCTCTCAAGGAAGTAGTTTTGGGTGGTCAGACTTCAGAAAAAGCCTGACAGTACTGATAATCAGTATCAACACAGATATTCTAAAACAGCATTTCTCAACTTTTTCAGACTGTATCCCCATTTGATGTTGTTTTCTTTTTTTCTGTGACCTGTCATTTTACTGGTTGACATTGTAGTCTTGTGCTATTACTCCCATTTACACAATTTTTATCTGTGGCTCATTGTGATGCCATGGTCACCAATGAGGGGAACATTATATATACAGGGATGGAGATGAAAATAAAATGTACTTAAATTGGTCAGGGAAAAAGGAATACCTTCATCCTGTGAAATAATATTTCTCTAATTATTTCTTATTCTCATTTTCTTAATTCAGAAATTGTTTTGTGGGCTCACAACATAACTGAGTTACCTCAAGAAGGTATCATAGGGAGCCGGGAAGTGGCACAGGAGGTAAGGTGCCTGCTGCCTTGCCTGCGCTAGCCTAGGATGGACCACGGTTCGATCCCCCGGTTCCCATATGGTCCCCCGTGCCTGCCAGGAGCGACCTCTGAGCGCATAGCTAGGAGTAACCCCTGAGCATCACTGGGTGTGGCCCAAAAACCAAAAAAAAAAAAAAAAAAAAAGAAGGTATCATATACCAAGGTCATACATAGCTTGGACTCGTGTTAATGCAGCTTCAGCAGAGGTTTAATCTTTGTTCATGCTGTTTTTTAGACATAGTTTTAGCCTACTGGGCTTCACTTTATTTTTTGATTTTGATTTTGTTTTTGGGCCACACCCAGCAGTGCTCAGGGGTTATTCCAGGCTCTTTGCTCAGAAATCACTCCTGGAAAGCTCAGGGGGACCATATGAAATGCCAGGGTTCAAATCAGGGTTGGCTGCATACAAGGCAGATGCCCTAACCTCTGTGCTATTGCTCTGTGCTCTGAGCTTTACTTTATTCATAATTAGCTCAAGATCAGAAGTTGAGTGGACAAAAAATAATTTTTTATATTTTTATGTCTTTTTTTGTTTTTTTTTTTGTTTGTTTGTTTTTGGGTCACACCCGGCAGCGCTCAGGGGTTACTCCTGGCTCCATGCTCAGAAATTGCTCCTGGCAGGCACGGGGGACCATATGGGGCACCAGGATTCGAACCGATGACCTTTTGCATGACAGTCAAACACCTTACCTCCATGCTATCTTCCAGGCCCCATATTTTTATGTCTTAATTTGTCCAGCTATCCAATTCAGAATAGACTAGTGGAGAAAATAAGGCTGTGATTATAACAACAAGCAACTATCAAGTTTTTATATTAGAAAACTGTGAAAGTGCCCTTTTATTTCATTTTACAAGAAATTCTATGGAATAGATGATACCATTCTTATTTTACAGATGAGACTCGGAAGCTTAGAAAGATGAAACCCCACTTTCGAGTCTTGTCTGATTCAAAAATCTTGCTTTTATCTGCTACTGTGCTGTACTGTACAACTAACTTTTGGAGATCTATAGATGAAAGATTTTTGTGCCGCTGTTTAGTCTAAAGTGGAATCAGGAAAATGTCAGATGCATTGACTCTTAAGAGTGCAAGATCCTAACTACACTAACAACTATCATGAGAGTGGTAATGAGTGAGAGAAGTAGAATGCCTGTCTTAAATATAGGCAGGGGTTGGAGGAGGATCGAGATGGGGGGCATTGGTGGTGGGAATGTTGCTGTTCCTTTTATGACTGAAACCCAACTACAATCATGTTTGTAATCATGGCGCTTCAATAAAGATAATTAATGATTTTTTTTTTTTTTGGTTTTTGGGTCACACCCGGCAACGCTCAGGGGTTACTCCTGGCTCCATGCTCAGAAATTGCTACTGGCAGGCATGGGGGGACCACATGGGGCACCGGGATTCGAACCGATGACCTTTTGCATGAAAGGCAAACAAACGCCTTACCTCCATGCTATCTCCCGGGCCCCCAATAAAGATACTTAAAAAAACAAAATTAAATAAATAAACCTGTTTGGTTAAGCTTAATTTTATTATTTACATAAATAATTGTGCTCAACTACTCTAACTAAAAAGAAAAAAAGAGTGCAAGAGTCTTGTAGATCCTGTAGGCAATGAAACATCAGAGGCAGAAATACGTTGTGAAAACCTTTTGACCAAGATGGGAATCTTTTAGTCTACACCAAAATAATATCTGGCATAATATAGGAATTAAGAGTCTCATGAAAATAATATTCTTTGTCACTTCAGGAAATGGAGTCCTGGTATGCAGTATTTTGTAAAGTTGCTACCCACCTCCAAACTAGCCACAGAAAAATGATGACCCCCAAACTCTCTGAGGTTACTGGAAAAAGAATGATTACCTGAATTATTTGTAACAGAATGTGAATTCTAGACTGACACTCCTCCTGACACTTTTTTTTTTTTTTGCCTATCCCTCTGAGGTTTCTTGTGTTTGTTTTTTGGGCCACACCAGACAATGATCAGGCTTATTCTTGACTCTGCACTCAGGAATTATTTCTGGTGATAGTTGGGGGACTATATGGAATGTTCAGAATCGAACCCAGGATGACAACATACAAGGCAAGTACTCTACTTGCTGTTTTATCACTCCAGCCCAATCCTTTGACTCTCTACTTATTTATCACTGAAGGGATGTGAACTTGTTGATTTATTTGAGTCAAAAGGAAAATTTATTGTAAAGAACTATTTAGTACTTTCTGAAAAACATACCAATTGAGAGTTAACTGGTAATTTCTAATAATCTCAAATTAGAAGATAATTTAGAATCTCAGCTCTGAAACACATAATTTTTGCTTAGAAATAATCCTGACATAGAAACAGAGTTTTCTGTCCTTGGAAATGAATATCTTTCTAAGCTTCTGTTCATGGAATTCACGATATTTTCTGATTAAATAAGAGGGGGACACATCAAAGAAGGCTGAAATTATTTACAGGATTGGAATCTACAGCTGCTTATCATATTAACACTCTGAATTCGAACTGCTATCAAAAACCTGCCTCTGCAGACAGAATCTTTCTTTCTGTTAAGTATATTAACCATTTTTTTTATAATGAATGTATGGTTGTGCTACCTGAAAGACAGCTGGGTGTCTGCAATGACCACCCCAGATTTAGGATCTGGAGACTCTCAACCCTGGCCTTTGAAAGCCCCCCACTTCCCCACCCGAAGAACTGAAGAAAAAGGTCTTCAGCTAGTGAAGGTGACAGAATCGAGCTACTTTATAGACCTGAGACAACTTAAGTGAGGGGAGGATGTGGAAGGGGGATTGGCTGGAATAAGCCTGCGGCTTGGGATGCTCCTTGGTACCGGTTTCTTGGCAACGGTTACTTAGCAACCCTCATTCACCTCTCTTGGCTGCCTTCTCTCTCTCTCTCCCCCCAACCCCTTTAGTCCCCCCTCTGCAGTCGCTCTCACCCTCCCTCCCGCTACTGCAAGGAGCTAGAGAGCTTGAAGTGAATGACAATTTGGAGAAACAGCCGCAGCCTGAAGATCTAAGAGGCTCTAAAGAAGATGGATAAGAAAATCGATGCATAATAAACACTGCAGGCAAAGCCACCTTGATGGAGGGCGGGAGGCACTTTCCTCCAGTCCTCCTTAGTTTCTCTGGGCTCAAGGTTTCCATCTTAGCTCAGTGTCCTCTTCTGCCTCCTTTTTGCCCACCTTTTATTGGTAGAGAGGGATTGTTTGCCTTTGGGGTGGATAACGGGAGCAAGACACATGGATAAGAAGAAAATCTATAAACAGGTTGTGTGTAGGAATGCTGGGATAAGGGAGAGAGAGGATCCAGCAGGGGATTATCAGAGAGAATGATAACTGTTTTTTTTTTAATAAAAATCAGTTTAAAGTGACATCCATTGTCAAAAGGAAAATCTTACTAAAGGAAGGAGGAGGGTTTCATGTAAAATATATAGTGATTTTTCTCTGTAGGGTATTCAAAAATATTTAAGACTCTCTTACTAGGTTGAAATATTATCTGTGCAAAGGAAGTAATGTAGATATGAATATTCACTCCAGGTCAAGGGCACATGCCTGGCAGGAGCAGAGATCTCAGTTTGTTGCTTGGTCCCTGAGCCAGGTATCCCTTAGCAGCAATGTTTGGATTATCCTGGTGCCCCAGTGGCCCTGCAATCATGAGCCCAAGTGTTCATTTTTCTCCATTTTTTCTTCATTTTTTCAGGGTCAGCTGAATATCACTATGAGTGTCCTTTCCACACTGCTGCCTGAGTGCTTTTGGGGAACCCTTTCATTCTACTCCCTAAATAAAACCAGCAATATTCTTTCCCTCTCTTTTTTCTAATCTAGAGAAGAAGGAAAAATCATTTTAGCGTCATTGTGGGTCTGGGAAGACATGCAATATTGTGTTACTATACTCCAATTTACACAGTCAGAAACTTTTGTCTAGGACCAACATTCGTATCATTCTACTGAAACTGAAATGTATGATCAAGCCAATCAACCCTTCACACTTGGTGTTTCTTACGGTGCTGTAAAATAATTACCCAAAACAGCTGACTATTTGTGATAGGATTTTTAGTATTAAGGCAAAGAATGGGGGGCCAGAGAGATAGGATCCAGGCAAGGAGTCTGCCTTGAATCCAGAAGGACGGTGGTTCAAATCCCGGAATCCCATATGGTCCCCTGTGCCTGCCAGGAGCGATTCCTGAGAGCAGAGTTAGGAGTGACCCCTGAGCGCTGTCAGGTGTGACCCAAAAAAACAAAAACAAAAAGCAAACAACAATCAAAAAAGGCAAAGAGTGGAAGGGAAGTGCAATAGGGAGTAGAGTCTCAAATGGTAATGGGTACTTGAGAGCACTTTGAAATGTGAAGAATGCTCATTTTTGTAAGGGGAGTGGAGAAGGATATGCATTTCTGTGCTATTCAGTGGGGAGATGGAGTCCTGGTGGTAGAACCATGAAAGTCATTTGAAGCAAACAGTCTTGTGCAGACTAGTGCTCAGCTCTAGGGAGCTCTGTGACTCCATGCTGACTCATGGAGCACTAAAGAGGGGGCAGGATATGTCCCCCACCTGGTTCAGACCTACCTGCTAGGATCCCCACCTATATGTTTGCTTTTCACTTTCTCTCAAACAGGAGAGAAGTTCTTTGGTAAGTTATCTCTTTCAAAAACACTTACAGGGTTTTTTCCCCTTCATTTCAAGGACACCTTCCTGGGTGTCCAAATCCTGAGATTTGGCCCCAAATCTCTCTGCACCCCCTCATTTCATTTTAACCCCTCTGTTTATCATGCATTTTGTACATACCTTGACTTTTTATTTCTATGGAATATAATTGAATATTTCAGCCTATAGTCTTCTAATTTCTCCTTTTCTTATTTATGGGCTTGTCTATTATTATTAGTTTTGGGGTCATACCCAGTGATGAGTAGGGCTTATTTTTGACTCTGCACTCAGAACTCAATTCTGGCAGTGCTTTGGGGACCATAAGGGATGTGGAGGATTGAACCTACTCAGCCACATGTGAGGCAAATGCCCTACTTACTGTACTCTCTCTTCAGCTTCTGTATTCTTCATTATATTATTGCAATATTATTGAGATTTTATCATGCAGGAAATTCATTTGCATAAAATTTGGGTGGCATGCCCAGTGATGTTCAGAGCTTACTCCTGGCTCTCTGCTCAAGGATCATTCCTGATGGTGCTTCAGGGATTATGTGTCCTGCCCTTACATAACTTCTTTCTGTATAACACAGTCCAGGAGTATGTGCAGATGAACCATGAGGGAAAGCAAAGCTTAATGATTGTTGACATGCTTGTTTGGTGGCCACATCCAATGGTGTTTAGGAGCTACCCCTGGTTCTGTGCTTCTGGTTGTATTGGGGAACCATAACAAGAATAGAACCAGGGCTGTGGGAGCCAGAGAAATGTACAGCATGTAGGGCACTTGCCTTGTATATAACTGACCAGGTTTTATTTCTGGCACCCCATATATATATTGAGTCCTGTCAGGAGTGATCCATGACTGTAGAGCTAGGAGTAAGCCATGAACACTGCCAGGTGAGACCACAAAACAAAATAAAATGGATAGCATTTCTTGCATGCAAAGTATGCTCTTCAGCCCACTGAATTATCTTCTCAGCTTCCAGTGATGGTATTCTTATGTTTTGTTGTCTCCTATGTCAATTCTACATCCCACATTTCCACTTTCCCTATTTTTTACCCATCATTTCCTTTCTCTTCTCCTCCAGGTTGCCCACTCCATTTTTTTATAACTCCATAACTTCAACTACTTTAATGCTTGGTTCTGAACATAAAACTCAAAAAATTATTGAGGGAAGGAGGAGCATAAAGTTATACAGTTATAGCCTTTCAGATACATAGGAATGAAACTGTATGGTGGGTGCCAGATACTAAGAATGCATAGTGAAAAAGAAAGGTTGAAATTGAGAGTTTGAATGACTTACTAAGTCTTCTTAAGGGGGAGATTTACTTGCAAGGCTAATGAAAAAAATGAAGGTGAAGGGGGGTTGTTCTTTACATGACCATAATCATGTTTGTAATCAAGGTGTTTAAATAATGATATTAATTTAAAAAAAAGAAAAAATGAAGGAATGGATTGCAATTAAAAAATAAGAAAAAGGGCTTGAATATTGGAGGTATAACTCCTGACATTCCTGATAATCCTGTATAAATTCCCAAGACCACATATGCACAGAAATACTGCTGCGGTGACTCCAGGAATTTTTCCCGAACACTGTAGGGTATAGTCCAAAAACCAAAAAAAAAAAAAGTGAGAAAAGTAGGCTAGAGTACATGCACAGAATATAGATACATGGGTTTGATTTCTAGCATCATCTGATTCTCTGAATTCTGAGCTGAAAATGGCCCCTAAACACTGATAGGTCTGGCCAGACATATGAGAGTGAGAGGGAATAAAAGAGAGAAAAAGAGCTTTGAAGATAGAGAGGGAGAAAGGAAGGGGGAGAGAGGGAGTGTGTCACACAGAAGACTTGATGTATAAGGCTTTGGAATTAGAAAATATAGAATTTAGAATAGAATATAGAAAATATAGGATTTGGAATTAGAAAATATAGAGATCTGCTTTGCTCAAGGAAGAATGAGTATTGTGAAACTGAGGCATAAAGCTTAAGATCTAATGCTTATACTGGGGAAAATGATTTGGAATCAGGTGTAAGTGTGACTCACCACTGGACCCGAAAAATGGAAAGTCCAAGATGACAGTCAAGGTAAATGTTGTTGAGTGGGAAATGGTTAGATGGAACCTGAAGTCTCTTCTGTTGTTCTGATTTTGAATAGAGAGCTGGTCAATGAGCTGGCTGAGGTGTGGGGAAAGGAGGGAGGTGGAGGCCTGCTAGGGGAGGGGGTGTAGATACAGGGAGCACATTGTTTCTCCAGAGCTTGCATCACACACTTCTTCCCCTTAAACAAAACCCTGTTTTCAACTCCAGCTGACTCATCCCTCCCTTTCTCCTTCTCCCCACCAGAAGAACTCTCCCAGCTCTGGTGAAGATATGTTTCTGCTGTTCATGATGGCAAGAATGAGAGGACCAAGGCGGTGGCACTGGAGATAAGGTGCCTTCGCTAACCTAAGACGGACCGCAGTTCGATCCCCCGGTTCCCCATATGGTCCCCCGTGCCTGCCAGGAGTGACTTCTGAGCGAATAGCCAGGAGTAACCCCTGAGCATCACTGGGTGTGGCCCCAAAACCAAAAACAAAACAAAACAAAAAAAACAATGAGAGGACAACTATTGTCTAGGATTCCTGGGTTTACCTTTTTGTCTGTCTGTGGGCATTTTTACCTTTTCAGTGTTGAGCCTATGTCTGGATATATAGCTATACTACCCTTCCAAGTATATACATCACCAAATATAATCAAAGCCCTGATCCATTGACCCAGGTTTCCCCATTACTTCCTTTTCTTATTTTCTTCCTTCCTACTTTGATTTCTTTCTTTCTCTGTCCTTCTTCTTCCTAAATTCTCCATTGCAGGTGATATAGGGATTTTCCCTTTACTACATTCTATTTCCCCATCCAGTTATACTTACCATAGATAAGTGAGATCATCCTGAGTTTGTCTTTCTTCTAGCTTACTTCACTCAATCTGATATCTTCCAGTTCCAACGAGGTTGCAGCAAATTGCACGATTTCATTGTTCCTTGCAGTTGCATAGAATTCTGTGTGTATAGTACAACATTTTCATAATCTATTCATCTAGGACTCCTAGATTAGTTCCATATCTTAGCTATTGTATTAATTGTAGCAATGAATAATGGGTTGCATATGTCCTTTTTAATGTTTTTAAGTCCTGGGGGTAGATACCTAACAGTAGAATTGCTGAGTCATATGGCAGCTCAATTCTAAATTTACCAAGGACTTTATATGGTTTTATACAGGGGTTGAAACACACAACACTCCCACCACAATGGATGAGAGTGCCTTTTTTTCCACACCCATCCCAGCACAGATTGTTCCTACTAGTTTTGATATGTGCCATTATTATTGGTGTCAGATGATATTTCATTGTTGTCTTGGTTTTGATTTCCCTAATGATAAGTGATGCTGAGCACTTTTTTATGTGCCTATTGGCAATCCTATTTTCTGAGACGAATTTTCTAACTTGGTCCAGTGAAAGCATATTGGGGAGCATCCTAGAAGAGGTTATAACGAATGTAATAGCTAGGATAGGAATTAAAGGATTCAATAATTAATATGAAGAGAAATTAATATGAAGAATGACTGAGTGGGTTGGTGCATTTTTTGTTTGTTTGTGCCTGTAACCTGAATAAACTGTTCAATGTTTAAGACTCCCGAAGAAAGTTATTCTCTCCAACCAGTTTGGTAAGAACCAGAACTAGATGGAAATGAAGGAAGGGAAAATTTATTAGACATATTTTAGGTGGTTTTTTCTGAAAATTTAAGTTAAATTTTCACAAATCCTGCACATTAGGCTGACAATTGAAGATCTCATCTAAACATTGGTAGAGTTGGGAAACAAACTCTCTTGTGACTTCAGAACCACAAATTTCCCCATGATACTACACTGCCTTTCCATTTCAGAAATTCACTTCCTCAGCAGGCCTTTGGTGTTTTCAGTCATATTACAGGCACAGTCATGTATAAGACACTTTGCTGATGGCATTTAAAAACCATAATTCAAAACTATAAGACAAAGATTAGTGAGTGGTACAAACAATTAAGTAGTAACTGGAATTCTGGAAAGTGAAGGAAGATTTGTTAAAGGAAAAGGATAGTTAATGAAAGATTCATGGAAGTGGTAAGATCTTAAGGACAAATTAAAGGTAGGTGGGAGAACTTATCCCATAAATTAAGTGAGACAAAGTCATGGAAATGAGAAAGCAAAATTGTATGCTAGGAACACAAGGACTGCTCTTTTTCACGGAGGAAGGAAACTCACAAGCAATGCTCAGGGATGCAGGGGCTGTTCCCTGAGATACTTCAGTAACTTGGCCTAATGGGTCAATGGTCAGTGACTAAATTGATCTAGTGGTAGTGTTCAGGGGCCACTAGCATCACTACTTGAAGTGATCTAGGCTCATAGTCACTTGTGGTGAGTATGGGACCACAGTATGCCAGTGGTTGAATTCAGATACATATTCATGTAAGGACTACCTCCCCTAGTCCCTGAGTTATCTCCCAATCCCTTTTGAACTTTTTTTTTTTGGTTTTTGGGCCACACCTGGTGACGCTCAGGGGTTACTCCTGGCTATTCGCTCATAAGTCGCTCCTGGCAGGCACGGGGGACCATATGGGGAACCGGGGGATCGAACCGAGGTTCATCCTAGGTTAGCGCAGCCTTTTGAACTTCTTAAGAACAAAGGTGATAGATATTCATCTTTGCTTTCTCAACAGACTAAACATACAAGATCTATGTTAAATACATATTTACTGAATAAGTAAATGACCCCTTTATCTATCACAAGTCTCACATAAGAACCTTGAAAGAGATATAAATAGAACTCTAGGTTCTAGGAGCCAAATGATAGTACAGCAGTAGGATTCTTGCCTTGCATGTGGCCAACTCAGGTTTGATCCCTGGCATAACTTATGGTCTTCCAAGTCCTGCCAGCAGGGTAGAGTAGAGCCAGGAATAATTTCTGAATACCACCTCTCCCAACTCAACCAAACCAAACCAACCAATAACAACAAAAAAATTAGGTTCTAATAGAGGGATAAAATTATATACTAAAATTATTTAAATAAAATAGTATTTTTGGTATGGGTTCATTCAACATGTTCAGAGATTACTCTTGCTTCTGTGCTCAGGGATCACCTCTGGTGAAGCTAGAGAGACTATTTGTGGTTTGTGAAATTGAATTTAGGTAGGCTAAATGTAAGGCAACCTCTCCAGCCTAAAATTAAAATAACAAACGTAAGTAGGGGGTATCTTGGGAAAGATACAGGAAAATCACATGATATTGCTATAGAAGTTTAAATGGGGTCGTTAATGACAACAGCATGGGAATAGACAGGAATGGTAGAGGTACTAACACCTAACACTAACACAAACAGAGCTGATCATTGATGGTCTTTGATGGGATGGTGGGAGGACAGATGTGATGGGAAAAGATAATGTATTTGGGGATAGTAATAGTAGATTTTTTGGGTTTTTTTTGTTTGTTTTGGTTTGGTTTGGTTTATGGGTCACACCTGGCAGCACTCAGGGGTTATTCCTGGCTCTCTGCTCAGAAATCGCTCCTGGCAGGCATAGGGATGCCAAGATTCGAACCACTGTTGGTCCTGGGTCGGCTGCTTACAAGGCAAATGCCCTACAGCTGTGGTCTCACTCTGGCCCCGATTGCTGGTAGTTTTAATAGACAAAGTGGTGGTTAGAATAAGACATTGGTTTTGGAGAAATTATGAATTACACTTTAGATTCATTTATTTTCAAATGTTGGCAGAGCCCATAGTAGAAAAATTCTTCAGACATTGGAATCAGAATTCCAAATCTTCAGATAAATTCAGAATGCATACACATAAAAATGATTTAAATTGTGAAGTAACTTTGGGAAGGTAAGAGAACATTTTAGACAACCTTTAATGTTCTCTGTAGTTGTTTCCAGCTTGCCATGTTATTGAAAGATAAGGTTATATAACTCTAGAGACATGGAAGACCCAGTCATCTGAAGTCTGTTGTTTCCAATTGATGTCTTGTCCAGGTCAACAATAATCTGGACTTCCAATTACATTATTTTTTTGTTTTTGTTTTTTGGGTCACACCCGGCAGTGCTCAGGGGTTACTCTTGGCTCTACACTCAGAAATTGCTCCTGGCAGACTTGGGGGACCATATGAAATGCCTAGATTCAAACCATCGTCCTTCTGTGTGCAAGGTAAGTACCCTACCTCCATGCTGTCTCTCTGGTCCCTCCAGTTATATTTTTTTAAAAGTTCATTTAACTGAAAGTTTATTGTAAATAAATATGTCTGTCTTTTCCATTTTCAGCATCCTAGAGAAGAAGTAAGTAATGGGCAATTTTATTCAGACTAGTTAAAAGTTCTCATGCTTCAATGCAAACCTGTTTTGCACCCATTTAAAAAAGAACCTCAGTCTGGGAAGTGGGTGGGTGGGGTGGACAGTGATCTGCTCCTGAGCCCTAGACGCTTCACCAAACTTTTTCATAACTCCCCACCCTACTTACTTTTCATCCAGATCTTAAAGCTCTAAACAAGCCTTGATCCTCCCTGGTCCCCTGACTCATCTTCTGTTTTTATTTTTCCCAGATTGGGGGGGGGGGGGAGTTAGTAGGATGCCATGTTTGGGGATGGGTGCTTGGTGGGTGGATGTAAGAGGAGATAAGCTATGGGCACCCAGGTAGGGCAAGGGGCAGGCTTTAAGGTGGCTATGCAGTTTGGTTTCAAATCATCCTTTTGAGGTTGTTTATGACTGAAGGGATTTGGATAAAGAGTCTGAGCTAGTGAAATGGAAGAACAAACAAAGCTATAAAAAATGCTGATAAAATTCTTTCCAGTTCAGAATAGTCTATGGAGCCCCTCTCAAGAATCTGGAGGTAATGTGGAAAAACTAATTACATTTCATCCTCTAGTGGGGAACAGAGCTGAGCCCACCTAGGAGAAGGGAAAGCAAAGATTTCCTTTGTTTCTCTCTTCTTTCAAGGGCCCAAACATTCAATTATCCAATTGGAGGATGTATTAAAACCATAGAGAAAATAAAAGGGAAAAAAAACAATGGGAGATATTGATGTTTGTAAAACACTTTTTAAGGGGTTCTTGTGAATTTAGGAGTGGTTGGAGGAGGCTGTGCTGGAGAATATTAGAATGAAAAGTAACTAGGCAGAAATGAAAGGCGCTAAAAATGTGAAAATAGTGGGTATACATGGGGATGGCATTAAGAGTGAGTGTAGATGAAGGTAAAGGCACTTGGACTGGGGGGCAGCAGATTAAGGATGATGAATGGGTCTGAGCTGGGAGCTTTTGAAGTGGAAGATCTGCATTAGGTGTCTAAAGGAGCAAGAATTTTGGGTGGAGGCAACAGTGTGGGCAGAGAGAGTAGGGACCTGAGGAGTGTTGAGATTGGGGTGGGGGATTCAGCAGAGCATCTGCTAATGCCTGGGCTCCCAGGTGAGTGGTGAGTGGAGGAGTTTAGCCAGGGCTCAGCCTCCACCTCACCTCTGCCCACCCAGCCTGCCACTTTCAGTTCTTTGTTCCAGATGGATAAGTAAAGAAGAAAGAAAAATCCTATGTGCTGATATGACTTTAAGGCAAGAGGGAACAAGTTGATGAGCAGATGTGAAGGGGAGGCAGAGTGATGGCTAGTTTCCATAGTGATGACCAAAACCTTTATTTTGAGCCTCAGGATTCACAATTTTTGTGGCAGAGCAGGAGCCACTGTCAGATAGGACTGCTGCTACCTTTTCATCTGCTCAGAGCATCTGACTCTGGGGCAGAATGAGAAGTTTGGGAGATCTCTGTCCTCCTCTGGATAAGTTTCCTCCTTGGATTTCTTTAAGATACTTCTAAGAAGCTTGAGGATGGAAAGAAGCTGCAGAGGCCAGAGATCCTTCTTACCAGTGGGGTGGTCTAGGACTTCAAAATGTGCCAAATATGTCATTTGTGTCTCCACAGTCAAGTGATTCTAAAATTTCCCTCCCAGCAAAAGAAACCTCTTTTCCACAGAATGATTGTCTCCACTCTTCAAGGAACTGTATTATACTTTGCTTCTGTTGGACACAGGGTATTAACACAAGGAAAAAGAGGCTGACAATAGAGGAGGGGACAGGAAAGACTAGTGAAGCAACTGTTGCTTCTCTGGACAAGAGTCAAATGTGTCAGTTTGGCTTTTGGAAATCCTTGGCTTCATGACTCTATCCATTTCCCCTGGGAGGATCTGAGAGCTGGCTGAATGTCTTACTAAAAGCGCTCAGTACATCAAGGCTTCAAATTTACTTCCTTTCCCAAAGCACCCTGACTTTGGTCCCAGTCATATCCCTTTCTACTCAGCTCTGAGCAGAGGTGGGAGCTCAGATGTCCAGCAGGATGAGATCATCTCTTCAGCACAGTAGCGTCTATGTGCTCCTCAAGTTCCTTCCACCTGCCTGACTTGTCTAGTGACTTCAGAATAAGATAGCTGCCAAGGCTGAGAGATTCTCTATGGGATGGTGCTGAAACAAAGATCCATGTCCTGTGTGTCCAGTTCTTCTTGACTTCTGGACTAAGACTTACTAGGTCCTGAGAAGGGACTATTTCCAGTAGGGGGCACCCTTTGAGCTGTAGGGTTAAGTTGGTTGCACAGAGATCTCCCTCTCTCCAGCTGCTGCTCCCATTCTGGTTCCACTGGTAGTATCTAATCTCTTGCTCCAGTGTACCTCAAAGCCTGAGTCTCCCCTTGAGAAGGACTGCACCTTCTGTGCTGTTTCCCATGTCTCCTCAGTTCCTTTTTCCTCCCATGGTTTATTCTCAACCTCTGCACAACTCCCTGTCACATTGCTGAGTCTTTCCTCTTCTCTTCCTCTTAAAATGGCTGGGGAATCTGGCTGCCTGGTTGACTCCGAGGGCACAGAACTTCTTAGGAATCTGAAGAAGCAGGAACTCCTACAATTTTGATATGTTATGCTGAGTGAAGCCCTCAGCCTTTTTCCTTAGAGGCTGCTTTTAACTGTGACAAGTTAGATTGAATCATGTTTCTCAGGTAGAGAATTCCAAGGTTTCACAATTCCTACAGATGCGAAATCCTCCACTGTGCTGGCCTCAGGTAGTCCTGCAGTTAAGCTCCCTCTCTGGGCTTCAGTTTGCTCACCGATACTATTTTTATTTTAAGTGAGCATCATCATCATAAAACCGACTTTCCTTACATCTTTGAAGATTGGTTAAAATCATGGGCGGACAAGTTCTCTAAGATCTTCATGAATGTTAGTTAGATAATGAGTCCTTAACTTCTTAGTGGAACTCGAGGAGAGCCCTTACCTCCTATAAATAGAACAACTCAGAAGAGAAGATAATTTTAAATAATTATGAATTGCATCAACCTTTAGTGTTCCTATTTACTCATTATTTCAAGATGGTAGTTCTTTGATCTCTATAAAATGAGATTTATGCTCTCTTTAAAAAAAAAAAAAAGAAAAACTCCCTTAGAAAGGAGACAAATGCCTTCCAATGAAGTAATGGGGATTGAGGACAAACTTGAGCAGGGCGCACTTAATCACCAAGGTCTGAGAACAAGTAATAGGACACACACTCTCCACCCCCAGTAGAATGCAGCGTTGTTGCATTATCATTGGAGACTAGGGAATTGCTATTATGACCCGGGAGGAGCCAGAGGATTACATGGGAGAGCGGTAGTGACGCTTGATCCCAGATGATGGATTTCCACAGAGAAGTTAAGAGTCTGATGAGGCTGAGTCAGAAAATATCATCAAGCTCCGTTCCTATTAATGACTTAAGAGCAGCTGTTGGATGCACCCCATTACCTATAGAGGGTGGAGGCAGACAGCAGGGACATAAGTCCCTGAGGGGCAGAGAACTTTCTGGATCTTGCAATGGAAGACCAGCCTGTTCCCAACTCCTTGCTGTCTGGACTCATCCTCAGGAATAGGTTGCCATGCGAGAAATCATGGCGATTCCCTACTCACTAGCTCAGCACCTCCCTGACTTCTCTGAGGTTTCTTTTCTCCAGTCTGACCCCTTACATGATTTTTGGTTCCCTTAACCTTCTTCTCAGCACTCCTCATCCTGTCAGGGATTTCTTCCCATAATCTAGCTTGAAGTTTATCCCTTATTTTTCAGGCAGGCCCTGTTTTAGCAGACCATTAGTTGTTATGCTGGTAATTAGTGTGTAGATTCTTCTGAAGCCTAAGCAGAAGGTGTATGTTTTCCCCATTTTTTTATGCTCTATATCTCTATTCTTCCCACTCTTGATTAAACTGTTTCTTGGATTTTTTTTCTCGTTGTAATTGTTGTTATTTTAGGAATGTTTCCAACTATGATAGTTGGTTTCTTTTGTCAATTTGTTTTTATTTTATCCCTAATTCAACGTGGAGCTAGAAAATGGCTGCATGTTTCCGAGGTCCCTGAAGCTCATCTCACCTCCTTTTCTCATAGTAAACCGGGTTTTTTCAGTTCCTGGCAGCCCAGCATGGTTCCCACTGAGTTGCCTCATGACTCAAAATGAACAGGTTAATCTCCAAAGCACAACAGAAACCCATTTGTTGAGTGCTTGTTTTTCAAATCCTTGAGAGGGTAAGCATCTTATTTTACAGTAGAAGAGCAAAGTGGAGGGGAGATTGGGGTTGAGAGATGGTTACTTCTGCTGTCCCATTTTTCAGCATCTGTGCAGCCTTGTGGACTTGTCATGTTTAGAGATTTATCCATGTTTAGTGCCATATTTAGTTAGATTGGGATACCATCTTCTTATAGTCTGCTGTATGTGATTCTATATATGTATGTGTACATATATACACACAAAACACAAGACAGATCATTTTTAGGGTACCATTTAGTGACATTCAGTATATTCCCATGGTATACAACCTTCATTACTATCAGTCTCCAGAACTTTTCAGCCTTTCAAATAAAATCTCTGTATCCATTAAGCAGTAAGTATTTAGCTCTAAGCAATAGTTCTGGGTCATTTCCTATGTGAGGAACTTCTTTCCCACCAGATCCTTAGCTCAAGCACCCAGCTTCACTGTATATTCCTCAGTCCAATTGACCCTTATTTTCATGTTCTGTTTCACATTCTCCCAGCTTAAAAATTCTCTCTGAAGTTCTAGGATACCCAGGATCACTTGTGTCCACCATTTTCCCAACCTCTTCAGTATTTGAACTGGCTGCTTTTGAGTGGTGGTGGTGGTTGTGGTCTGGGGGGCTATCAAGGGTTTGAGGGCTCTTAAGGTATGCTTAAGGGAGCCCCAGGGCCACTTTTGAGTGATTCTTGGCCAATTGAACCAGATAGTCCAATTGTGTGGCCTTGTGTATAAAGAACAGTTCAGGATGCTTGGGTCTTAGGATCATCTGGGCAATGCCATAGTGCTCTGGGTGCTGGGCTTGAGAAATCATGTGGTGTTGGAAATCAACTGTAAGGAATGAGCCTTAGCTGTACAATCTTCCTAGACTCTGCCTATCTGCTTTCATCCTATTCTGCCCTCTATCTCTGTCTATTAATTTTGTCTAGTCTAGAGGCAATCTCATTGCAGGAGTTTCTCACTGAATCCCATTCAGGATCTGCACTAGAATCTAAGCCTGGTACTTGCCATGAGCTTTGATTATTTGTTTGTTTGTTTAGCCACATCCAGTGGCACACAGGCATTACTCCTGGCTCTGCTCTCAGAAATCACTTCTGGCAGGCTCAGGGAACCATATGAGAAGCCAAGGAATGAACCCAGGTCAACTGCATGCAAGGCAAATGCCCTACCTGCTATGTTATTGCTCTGGCCCTTGAGCCAATTCTTAAACTGTTGATTATATTCCCATAGGATGGTGTAACTTAATATGGGATCATGAAAACATTCTTTGTGTTTAAGATAATAAGCCTTTTATATTTATTGTCAGTAAATGTTTGAGTTGCACACCCATTATCTATATACTGGGTTGTATAAGAATTTCTTGGGATACAAATGAATAGTGATGGACTGGAGCAATAGTTCAATACATAGGGCATAGCAATTGTTTGCTGCTAGCCTGGGTTTGACCCTTGGCATCCCCTAAGGTCCCCTGAGCATGGCCAAATGTAAATCCTGAGAGCAGAGCTAGAAGTAACTCCTGAGCATTTCTAGGTGTGGTCCAAAACTAAAACCAAACAAAACCAAACAAGAATGGTGAGTGGAAATGGTTTAGAATGTTCTTCTCTAGAATATTATAACTGCCTGAGAGTGCTTTAAAAATGCAGAATCTTAGATTGAAGAGAAAGTACAGCAAGTGAGGTGCTTTCTTGCCTTACAAGTAGTCAACTCGTATTTGATTCCTGACGCCTTATATAATCCCCCAAGTCCTGCCAGGAGGAAACCCAGAGTGCAGGGCCAGTAATAATCATAAGAATACTGAGGAGGGCCCAAAATAAAAATTTAAATAAACGCAAAATTTCAGGCTCCCCTCCAGACGTGTTGAATCAGAATAAGCTTTTTGTCAAAGATACCAGATTACTGACCCACAAGGAAGTGACAGAAATACTTTTGTAGGAAGGGTGTTAGGTACCTTGTATTAATCACAGTGGTGCACCTCGAAGAGAAGGGTGAGGAGAGGCACGGAGAGTGCCTTTAGCGAGGTGTGGGAGTCAAACCTGTTCTTCACATAGCAATCGCCTTCTCTCATTCTTTTCTCTCATTCCAAGAAGTTGAGCCCACAGCTGGGAAAACTTGGAGCCACTCTCTGAGTTGGCTTGGCTTGGAGCCAACCCTCCAATTTTCTTTGGTTTCTTCTTCCTTAAGGAATCAAAGGGTGAATAGTTTCTCCCTCTGATCTCCCATCCTAGAAAACCGAAAATTTTCAGGCTAGTGTCTGGCCCTCCTTGATTTGTTCCAGAACACGATGCCATAATTCAGTGGTCCTGCTGTCTTTTAGAGCATGAAGAATTAGAAAGTACCTACATGGAAGGCACAATATTTGGGGTTGGGGGGGACTGGAGGAAGGAGTGGTATGTAGAATGGGAAAGTAATATGAGTTCTTCTACTGCATCATGGTAAAATATTATTCTGAGTTTTGTTTTTCTGGATCTCTGGATTTTTCACTATTGGGGAAATGTTTTCTTGGTCTTCTTCTGCTGGTGATTTCTAGAACTGGGGCCTTTAGAGTATACCTTGAGCAAAAGACCTCAAGTGAGTCTCTTTTATCTCCTAAAGTAATTTCCCTTTTAATTTTTTGAACCACACCTAGAGGTTTTCAGAGCTTACTCTTGGTTCTGCATTCAAGGATCTCTCGTATGGGCACAGGGGGCCATTTGTGGTAACAGGAATCAAAACAAGCTTAATTGTTTTGAGAGGCATGAGGCATGAGGCATGAGGTTGATCATGTCATTTAAGACCAGAATATTCTACTCTTGTATTTTCCCCCATTCTCTTCCTTTTGTTGTGATGGTGGTATTCCATGTCCAGGGATTTATACTTTGTAGTGCTAATCAGGGTTCACACACGTGGTTTTATGTTTTGTTTTATTTTGGGGTCATATCTAGCAGTGCTCAGGGCTTACTCCTGCCTCTGCATTCAGGATTACTCCTTGCGGATGATAGGGACCAAATGGGTGCAGGATACTGAACTAAAGTTGACTGCATGCAAGGCAAGTACTGTAATATCATACTGTAATATATCACCCCCCTGTAATATTGCTTAAGCCCCAATTGTAACTTGCATGTATGTTTGCCACGTCTGGCTATGTTCAGGGTTTACTTCTGACTCAGCACTCAGGGATTATTTCTGCAAGACTCCAGAAATCAAATAGGGTGTGAGGGATTAAACCCAGGTGTGCTGCATGCAAGGCAAGCTCCTACTCTCTCCTCTGAACTATCTCTTCAGCCCCACATTTGTGATATTTTAGAAGCAGTATAGCAAAATTACACTTGGTATGTAGGGTTGTGCAGTGATCAAAACAATGGCCTCATACATGCTAGGCAGGCACTCAGTCATTGAATTACATTCCTGCCCCTCCCGCCCCTTCTTGCTTTTGTATTTTGTGTCAGATATTAGAATCACTCTCCTTGCATTTGATGCATTATTTCAATGTTCTGCATGAGCCTATTTTTTCCTTGAAGACTTTCAATTGATGCAGGGGTATCTGTACCTCTTTTTCTGAGTCTCAGTTCATCTGTCAGTAAAGACTGAAAGATGAAGAGACATTTTAAGGCTATCCTACCTTTTACTTAAAAAAAACCCCACACCTAATTTGCATAGTTTCTTTGTGGGAAAAGGAATAGGCATTAAAAAAAACCTTGGTTTCTAGGTAAGATTGCATGGAGCAAAGCTTTTGATGAGACTGCAGTTTTGCGTTAATAGTCTGTCTCGGACTTTTGCCTAAAGAAAACTCTGTTTTAGGCGCTTGGGGAAAGGATATTGGTGATGACTGGCTTATTGAGAAAACATAAAATTTTAGCCAGGAGAAGCTATCTCAGGAATCTATAATGAGTCTGTGTGTTGTTATTTCTTTTCCAACAGGCTGCATAATTTTTACGACCAATTATTCCATTTGTAATGACGCTGAGATAACAGAGATTCCATCTCATGCTCCGTGGCACACGCCAGGCACACAAGGGAGCTAGAAGACATCATCTCTCATACAAGAATGGGATGGCTGGAGAGTTCCAACAAAGATTAAGCTCTAGCAGGAAGATGGAAATGAATACTAAGAATATTTGGTATATAGGAAAGCATGTAGGCACTGGGAATAGGCATAGAATGGATTCTCTTTTAAGATGAAAGCTATTTTGTGGATGATCTCTTCTAATCTGAGAATTTTGTGATCCATACTAACTTCTGATGGGATCTTGTACACATAACCAATGAACAGGTGACCTTAAGACTGTGTCATTTGAAGCCACAAAATTTCTTTCCCCCAAAGGATTTGAGGGCTCAACTCTAAAGGATTGGTCTTTGGGGTGTTAGGAAAGATGGAGTGAGACAGATGTTCCATTTAGGCTAGTGGTTCTTTTTCTTTACATATGACTTTCTGGTTAGAACAGGGCTGACCTGGGAGTTGGTCCACCGGGCCTGAGACAGGCACATTAAAGATTAATATCTACTTGATCCCACTGATTGACTGGAATGCTTACCAGCTCCTGCCTCCATAGTTTTCTCCAGGGCATCTATTTGCCTGCTTACAATTTTTTGTGTCTGGCTTTTCTGGCCCATTAATAGTTAAGGGTAGGTATTTAAACCAGCAAGTCTGGGTTTGAATCTCATTTCTGCCACTTAGCATTGTATTAGTTAAACTCTTTGATCTTGTTTTCCCATATGTAAAATAGGGATAATAAGACTTAACTTCTCTGAGTAGTTAGAAGGGTTAAAAAAAAAAAAGAATCTATTTGATTTTTGGAACGTACCCAGTGGTGCTCAGTGCTAACTCCTGACTCTGTGCTTAGGCATCACTCCTGGCAAGGCTCAGGGGACCCCTTTTGGTACTGGAGATTGAACTCTGGCTTGTGCAAAGCAAGAAAGAGCCTTAAGGAATAGCCATTAGCAATTTTTCTTATAATTCCCTTTCTGTTTTTTGTTCACCTTCTGTAGAAGAGAGAAGAATGTAGAAAGACAAGTAGAAAGTCATGGAGGCGAACTGTAGGGAAAAATGGAAGATCACAAGAAAGACAGATGCCATGGAAACAGTCACAGGTATAATTCGAGGAACAGAGAGTGAAACCAGGTAGACAGAAAATGAAAGCTGCAAAAACAAAACAAAACAAAACAAAAAAACAAGTGAGAGGAACAATGTAAAACAAATGAAAAAAAAAAGTCAGAGTGAAATACAAAGAAATGAAAACCCAACAAAGATATTCAAGATATTCAATATTATGGGGAAATTCATATGTAGAAAGAAAATTTTTCTGATTTCTTCTTCCTCTTCCCTTCTTCTCTTTCTCCTCCTCTTCCTCTTTTTCCTTCTCTTCCCTCTCCTCTTCTTCCTCTTTCTCCTTCTCTTCCCTCTCCTCCTCTTCTTCCTCCTCCTCTTTCTCCCTTTGTGTGTGTCTATGTGTCTATGTATATATGTCTGTGTGTAGAGTTTGCCATACCTGGCAGTGTTTAGGGTTTACTCCTGGCTCTGCACTCAGAGATCACCCCTGAAGATGCTTAGGGGATCATATGGAGTACTGGGAATCGAACTTGCATTGGTCACATGCAAAGCAAACACCTTACTCTGTGCTGTCATTCCAGTCCCCTGCTTTTTCTTCTTGTCTCTTATGACAGTGGGACTTCTAAATTCCTATCGCTCAGCTCCCATTTTTCCCAGAAATCCAGTCACCCCATTATCTCTCAGTAAGACGTGGATCTACCCCACTCTGAAGCCCAAGCTTCTTGCCCTCTTTTCTTCTTCCCTCATCCCCACATCATCCTAGGTACCAAATCCATAGGGATTTTTTTGTTGCAATCAAAACCGTGGGAAGTGTAAAAGCCTCCTGGTGTCAGCCAGTCAGTGCAATAACCAGGTGTAGTTTTACAGTCCCTCCTCCCGACTGTAACTGCACTTTCATATATCTCTGGCTGCGACAGGCAATTTTCTTTCAAAGATTGTTTTTTCTGGAGCCTGTGATTTCTACTCTCGCCTTCCAACCTCTGGGATATTAAAACGGGGTCAGTAGTTCTAGGCAGACTGACCAGATTTGTGGTCATTTGCCAACTCCTCTGTTCACCCTCCCTCTGCTGCCTTGTTTCTAGTTCTGGCATCTCTTTGCCTCTGCACCCTAATCTAGTTAGGTGAAAAAGGATAACTTGTGTAATCTTCATCCTTACTAGTTTTGTCATGGTTCTAGCTTTCACCCTACTGGGGATGAAACAGTAGGGTGTATTCAGAAGAAGGTTTACAATTCTAAGTGCCACCCACCCATGCATGGTCCATGCTATTTTGGGATGGATTTGTGAATTTCCTTTTCTGTTTGTTTGTGTTTTGGGGCTACATCCAGCAGTGCTCATATTCAGGCATCAAGCAACGTCCATGATTGCCTCTATCTATGTTCAGGAATCACCCCTTGCAGGGCTCAAGGGAGCCATATGGGATGCTGGGCTCGAACTTGGGTTGGCCTTGTGCAAGGCAGTATTACCTCTCCAGCTGTCAATTTCTTTCTGCAAAAGAATATCTCTTATTTCCAGGGAAAATGTTTTGAAGAAATGGTGAACAAAAACCAAGATTTAGGATTCAAACTTTAAGGAAATAAGAAGTATTCCCACCCCTATACCCACCCTCCTTGTATAGAAACTGGTAGAGTTCTAGGATTTTTTTTTAACTTGGAGAATAGAAGGAATTCCCATAGAGCCTTTTAATAACTAGGTTAAGAAAGATGGGCACATGGGAAGGGGTATGGTAACCTTTGGACTCTGCTTCACTAAAGAGAGCCTTGCTGGTCAGACTGCTAAACACAGCTTTTCCCATTAAAATCTATCACCTCTATTGTTTGCTGGTATGGTATTTGCCTGCCAGCAAAGATGCCTTCGTTATTTAATCCAGTGTGGGTTCTTTTTTTTTGAAAAAAAAAAAAAAAAAAAAAAGGTCTGTATCTGTCTTGAAAGTTGTCCTTTTAGAATTTCTTTATTCACTTCCTTTGCTCAGGAGCTGATGCAAAAATTCTTCCTGAGATCTAACTCCCATTTCTCTTGCTTTGCTAACAGATCGAATCCTCTTGAAAAACAACACGACACCATCTACTCCCCCTCCTTATTCATACCATCCCTTGTTTTTATTAAATAAAAGTAAGTGGAGCTATAAGATGTGACTGGCCTAGATCCCAGCTTCATAAAACAAAACTAACACCCTCTTTATCAAGGGGCTGAGGCATCCAGAGAAGATTTCTTAGGCCATTTTGCTGTCACGTAAATGGGAATCAATATTCAATAAGCCCTTGATGCACTACACTAGTGCTTCACTTAATACCGGCTTCCAGTACAGTAAGTGGCATTGATATAGGGAGGGCTTGTTTGTAAAATAACACTGCAGCCCTCACCTACTCGATATTGGATCTGGCTCCCCAAGGAGAGAAGATGCAAGACTCTGAGTGGGAGAGTCATTTTGCCAATCCCACTGCCTGAACATAGCTGCCTATAATCTCATTTGCAAGAGAACTGGTTTTATGCTTTTAAAGTCAAGCAGTATAGAGTTAATAGCCCACCTTCCTATTTGGAAGTTTTCCATAGTGCCTGGTCGCATCCCTCTCCCCTCCAGCCCCCCCCCTAAAAGCCCCCCTCTGCCACCGTCACCTCTGTCAATGAATTAGTCACACTGAAAACCAATTGAAGGTGAGAATTGATTCCACCACTATCTGGTGAGAGTGGACCCTCTGGTGCCCTCAGAGCCTGCAGCTCTGAGTGTTATCACATTACCCCAGCCACTGTGATTGCTGGAGGGAAAGAAAGCAGACCCGCTGGCCCCCTGGTGGATGAATGGGAGGTCTAGGTTTCTCTGTATAGTGACAGAATTTGGTAGGAAATAGACCACTACCATTTATTTTGTTTTTCTTTTCTAACATTAAAACATTATTTTAAGATTAAAAATTAATTTATTTAAACACCATGGTTTACAAGGTTGTTCATAATGCAGTTTCCCCCACATTTATAAAGATATTCATGATTGTTTCAGTCATATAATGTACAACCTTCAGCAATGCATGTTTCCTGCCATCAATGCTCCCAGTATCCCTCCTGCCCTCTCCCATACCCTCTTCCCTGTCTGCCTCTGTGGCAGACATTTCTCTCTCTCTCTTCCTTCCTTTATTTTTCCTTTTAGACACTGCATTTAAATACTGCCTTTAGACACTACCATTTAAATGGGTCAGTTATTTAGTATCCAGCCTAAGACATCTTTGCAAGAAATTTGTTATCTGAGGTTTGCTTTTCCTACAGAGTTCAAAGCAATCACAAATTTAGGGAAAACAGTCTAAAGACATCCTAAATACCATATATACATACTGTATAATGATTTTCCTTAATACGTTTCAGGCTTAGATTGTGAAATGTTGTTTTTGGGTCACTCCTGGTGATGCTCAGGAGTGACTCCTTGATCTGCATTCAGGAATCACTCTAATGGGCTTTGGGGACCACATAGATCAGCTATGTGCAAGGCAAGCACTTTGCCACTGCACTATCTCTCCAGTCCCTAAAAAATTTTTTTGTCTGCACTTTCATTCTTCATTACTAGAATTTACAGAACATAGTAAATTATATTTTGGTGTGTGTGGGAACTTATGGAGCAATTTATTAGCTTTATAATCTTTACTATTTCTTATTTCATGTAGGGGGGTTGATAGAAAGAAGGTGGAAGACTTTCTATTTACTGAGGTTGGGAGAAATCCTGGAGAAGGTCAGGCATGCTCTGCAGACCCTGTAATTGTCTCTATGGGGGAGATGTCCTGACTTAAGTCTCCTTAAGAATTTTTGAGAATAGACTTTAAATATTTTCCTTAAGAATTTTTGAAACTAGACTTTAAATGTTTGGACTTAATATCTGTTGTATATCTAAAGCCAAAGCAAAAGATTGGTATTTAGCTCTCTGTGAGCGTATAAATAACAGTATTGAGTGATCCTCTAGTGCTTGTTCTAATGAAGCTATTTGCATGGGGTATACCCTCTAACATATTGAGTAATGGGTATATGTTTTGAAGGAGAGATATAACTAAACTCTGGCACACTTCTTGTTTTTAGAGTCTTGCACTTGGTACAGCATGATATTCTTAGGGAGAACCAGTAGAGGCTGCTTGAATGTGGAGTTGGGAAGAGGCCCAGGGATTCCACAGCTTGGCAGAAGGCTTTTACAATCAGTTTTGGGGTGTGTCTAAGGAAAGGTGGAGGTACTTGCTTATTCTCCTTTTTCTCAATAAAAAGAAAGAGGCCATTTAAAGTGGGGGATAGACACAGAATGGGAGAAACTATTTATCCAATACCCATCAGATAAGGGGCTAATATCTAAGATATATAAGGTACGACAACTTAACAAAAAGAAAAAAAATCTAACCCCATAAAAAATGGGGAGAAGAAATGAACAGACACTTCCTCAAAGAAGAAATACAAATGGCCAAAGGCACATGAAAAAATGCTCCATATCACTATTCATTAGGGAGATGCAAATCAAAACAACTATGTGGTACCATCTCATGCCACAGAGACTGGGACAAAGAACAAGAACAATCAGTGCTGGAGGGAATGTGGAGAGAAAGAAACTCTCATTCATTGCTGGTGGGAATGCCATCTAGATATCCTTTATGGAAAATAACATGGAAATTGAGCTTCTATATGATCCAGCTATACCACTCCTAGGGATATACCCTAGGAACACAAAAACACAATACAAAAATGCCTTATACACACATATATTCATTGCAGCACTATTTACAATAGTCAGAATCTGAAAACAACCCAGATGCTCTTCAATAGATGAATGGCTAAAGAAACCTTGGTACATATACACAATGAAATACTATGCAGCCATCAGGAAAAGTGAAGTCATGAAATTTTCCTTTACATGGATGGAAACTATTAAGCTGAGAATAAGTCAGAGGGAGAGAGATAGACATAGAATAGTCTCACTCATCTTTGAGATTTAAGAAAAATAAACGACATTATTATAATAATACCCAGAGACAATAGAGATGAGGGCTGGAAGGATGGTCCATAATATAAAGCTTACCACAAAGAGTGGTGAGTGGAGTTAGAGAAACAACTACACCAACAACTATTATGACAATGGTAGTGGGTGAGAGAAATAGAATGCCTGTTTCAAATACAGGCGGGGGTGGGGAGAAGTGAGATGAAAGGCATTGGTGGTGGGAAAGTTGCATTGGTGAAGCGGGGTGTTCTTTTTTTTTTGTTTTGTTTTGTTTTTGCTTTTTGGGCCACACCCGTTTGATGCTCAGGGGTTATTCCTGGCTAAGCGCTCAGAAATTGCCCCTGGCTTGGTGGGACTATATTGGATGCCAGGGATAAAATCACGGTCCTTCCTTGGCAAGTGCTTGCAAGGCAGACACCTTACCTCTAGCACCACCTCTCCGGCCCAAGGGGTGTTCTTTTTTATAACTGAAATTCAACTACAAAAATGTATTCGTGGTGCTTAAATAAAGATATTATTGAAAAAATAATAAATAATAAAGTGGGGCTTAGGATCTATTCTCGGGATCCTATATGGTCCCCTGAGCCAGCAGTGATTTCTGAATGCAGAGCCAGGAGTAACTCCAGAGTGTCACCGGGTGTGATCCAAAAACCAAAGAAAGAAAAAAGAAAAAGTGGTGGAGTGAAGAGAACCAAGCAGTAGCACAGTGGGAAGGGGTCTTGCCTTGCATGTGACTGACCCACATTCAGTCCTCAGCATCCCATATAGTCCCTGGAGCATCTTCAGGAGTGACCCCTGAGCACAAAGTCAGGGATAAGTCTAGAGCATTTCCAGGTGTGGCTCTTAAACAAGTGGGAAATGGTGAAGTTAAGCTTGACAAATGAATTCCTGTAGATAATCATAGTGGAATTAAGTCCTTTAGAATTTTTTCTGTCATCCTCCAAGACCTTGTTGACTCTAAGAGTCATCGATGGTTCTGATGTCATGCACTCATCAATTTCTAGAAGTTCCTGCTGCTCTCTTGACTCTGCACACTTATTAGAAATGGTTTAAACAGGTGCAATCTTTCCCTGGTAAGCTCCCTGGGCTGAATGAGACCTGCACAAGAAGAATGAGGACAGACCAATGTGAGAGAGACTGAGGAGAGTGCAGAGACCAGGGGTCAGAACTCTATTGAGCATTCAAATTACTTTCATAAGGAGGTCATGGTGCTGTTTAATGCTTTCACCTTGAGATAGTTGTGTTTCTCCCAACAAAGGGATACATGGCTCTATGTTGTCTTAAGAGGCCTGCCCTGCCATAGACCCTGTGCAGTCTGCTGCAGTATTTTGGGATTGGACTAGTTATCATGGGGCAATAAATAGCATCTCAACACAGGATATTGTTGGTGATCAAGCCCCTCTTCTCCTCTGGTTAGACTCTTGATCATTTGGTACCTTTGGTGGTTCGTTCTTGCCACAACTTGTGTTCTGGCATCAGTGTTCCCCCACGCAACAGCTGATGACATCTTTTGGCCTCCCCCAGCCAGTCAGCAATGCCTCTCCCCCCAACCCGCCTCCTCTGCCTGCTGTCCCAGCCTGTAACCCTGATCTCATTTCCTCCTACTTCTCACACCATTCTAAGACCTCTTGCCTCAACCTGTGCCTGTGCTCCTCTCTCTGGAGCCCCTCTGTGCCTCTGGAAAGTCTGCTTATCTCTGATCTAGTCTCTCTCCTGAATATTTCTATCTTCTCAAAGGCTCTCAATGACCAAAGGACACCCCAGAGAAAAGGGTGACTCCTTATTCTAATATTGCTCCCCACTTCTCAGTGGAATGGATTTCATGCCTGGGTTGTATGTTGTTTGTCTGTCTCAGACTTTGCAGCCCCTGAGGCAATGGCTCTGTCTTTGCAGGCTCTGGGAAGCCTTGGCAGCCAACAAATAATAAATAATACCCTGGTAACACCACCTGCAACTTGTTAATGAGTCTTTCCCCTGACTCCCTTACTATGTCGAAGGTGGGAGTGGAGACCCCAAATTTTGGGGCAATAGATACTTTCTTCTTTCTGCCTTGGAAGAGAGAATTGAGGTTGGGTAGGTAGGGGTAGGTCACTTTTAGGGACAGAGGAAGACAGACATGACCTTGAGAAGTCTGCAAAACAAATAGAGTGAAACTTCTGGGTTTTGTTTTTTTTTTTTGATTGTAGATTTTTTTAGAGATGCAAGTCTTCAGGAGCTAGAGTTTTTGTTCTTGAAACCTTCCGTTTTAGTTTTCAGAGGCAAAGTGAAACTATCACCCAAACCCATATTTTCCCTCAGAAATATTTTTATAAGTTATTGTTTTTTAATTTTGAGATTTAGGGAATCATCTTTTTCCAAGTCTATAAATCTGGTCAGTAAGTGACTGCACTACCTTTTAGCATTGGGCACTTTTCTGGAAGATAACTGTGTATGAAATTCCAGCAGTTGCCACCAGGTGAATCAGTGCTGACTGGTTTTGGGGTCATCTTAAAAGAGCAGGATAAAGGTTGGAGAGATAGAGTACCACTTAGGGTAGAGTGTTTACAGTGCAAGTGGCTAATGGCATGGCCGCTCCCTAACACTCCACATGTTCTCCTGAGACAGAGCTAGGAGAGATCCCTGAACACCAATATATATAATACCAAAACAAGCAACGCCCCCCCCCCAAAAAAAAACAAACCAAAACCAAACAGAGAAAAAAAACAGGACAAATTTGCAATCTTATCCATATATAGGTTTCCAAATTATTTTCAAAAAGCTATTATCTTTTTGGGGGTGGCACACTGAGTGGTACATAAATTTATTCCTGGCACAGTGCTCAGGAAATATTCCTGGCAGTACTTGGAAGATCATACATACCAGGGATCAAACTCAGGGCTCCTACATGCAAAATTTACCCTTTGTATTATCAAAATCATTATCATAAATTATAAATATATACTTGTAGATTTGGCTCCATTCAAAGACTCATATGTTGTCAGATTAAAGAGGCCTTAAAACGTTTGTTTTGTAGTATAGGACTTGCCTTTTTGAAATGATCTAATACTCTGCCCTGTGGTCATGGAATTAGTTTGTGGTCCATGATCCTAAGGCAAGCACTGTGGTCTATGTGAAAAAGAGTCATTCAATGTGCTTTTGAATTAGGAACAGTGTAGTGATATCTGTGGGACTAGGGAATGCATATTGGGCTGTTTTAATTTACCTGAAGCACATAACTCTTCGGTGTTATGAAGATCCTAAAGAGCGGTGGCACAGCAGAATTGGTGATAAAAACCACATTCTGATGTAGAATGGGCAGATGACAGTTCCTGCTTCTTGGTCTGAATTCTGCTTTGTGCATAGGCTATGTCTCTCTCTCTCTCACTCACTCTCTCTCTCTCTCTTTTGTTTTTGTTTTTGTGTCACACTCAGTGGCAATTAAGGATTACCCCTGGATCAGAAATCACTCGTGGCTGGCTCAAGGGACTATATAAGACGGTGGGGATTCAACCTGGGTAGGCTGCATAAAGGTAAATACCCTACCTACTGTGCTACCGCTCCAGCCTCAGGCCACGTCTCTCTCAAAAAATTGATTTGAACTCTTGATTCCAGGGAAATGAAAGATCAGTCATACCCTTGTTTCGACCTCTAGGATCACTCATAAAATTCGAGTTTATCAGAATCATCTTCCTCAGGATTCACTCTTAGATTAATTTCCTCCTTTATTATTAATTTATTATTATTATCATTATTATTATTATTATTTTGGTTTTGGGGCCATGCCCAGCAATGCTCAGGAGTTACTACTGGCTTTGCACTCAGGAATTACTCCTGACTTTACATAGGAATTACACCTGACTGTGTTTGGGGGACCATATCAGATATTGGAGATTGAGTCCGGGTCAGCCTTCTGCAAGGCAAATGCCCTATCCTATTAGTGATCCCTCATTTCCTCCTTTAAACAGTGATATTTCCCTAACTTCTGTTCTCTTTTCCAAATGTACTCTTGCTCAAATGCCTACTCCCCCATGCCTCCCACCAGTTCTTGGGGGTGTAAACAGAGCTGTCTGGTATTTGGGGTAGGTGAGCTCTGTGTTGGACTGAATCTGCATGATTCTGCTTGTAGACTGATGGGGGAGGAGCTCACCTCCTTTCATTCCCTTGGAGTCCAGACCTAGATGTGGGCCAGCGAGGCTCATTTTCCCACATGTAGGAAGCTGTTGCCCGCCCCCCCCCCCGCGATACTTGGCTCCCTAGTTTTTCTGAATCACCCCTGACCTTGACCTACGTCTGTAGCAAGGGCTCAGACTCGTCGGGCCAACCTCATTCAAGAGAACTTAATGAGCACCTGGCGGCTGAGGGCTTTGAGATCTTTCAGATGAAAAGGGCTTTCAGTGGTTCAAGGGTTATTATTGCCAAGGTGGTGGCGGCGGCAATTATTTGAGATGGTCAGGGCTTCCTTTGCTTCTCTAGGGAGCAGGCACACTGTCTTGCTTCATCTGTTTTGGATCCCGACAGAGTCTAGAAAGGTTCTTTCTACTATCTGCCTTCTTTCCTCCGTAACTGGAGATAGGTGAGATTGCAAAGGTTCAGTAAGTTTGAAAGGCTCATTCTTTAGTGAGTGAAGAGTTCTGAAGAGTAAGGAGCCAGCCTTCTCTCCAGCTTCTCTGTCTCAAGAGGATTGGCTGCAGAGAAGCATTAAGAACCAAGAGATGGAGGCTAATCACTTTATTTGACAACCTGTGTCCAGGAGTGAAAAGGAAATGAAGTGATTGGTGTAGGGGAACTTGAAAAAACTAATTATTTATTTTTTATTTAAAGAAAGTGCACCACATAGTTGACATAATTGATCATAATACATTTGTTTCAAGACACGAGAAAGTGAAGTTATTGAAAAAAATAGAAAGAAGAACTAAAAAATAAAATGGAAAAGAAGAAAAAGTTCAGTAGCAAGTATATTTGTGAAAATTATTGTGTCCCAATAATACAATAGCAGAAGATTTAGTAAGCCCTTTTTTTAACAGAAAAAGAGATAAGAGATTAAAACAATACAATAAAAAGGTGTGTGTGTGTGTGTGTGTGTGTGTGTGTGTGTGTGGCAGTTGTTGTTGTTCTTTGTATAGATACAGCAATATATGGGGAAAATAGAAAAGAAAAAACCTTTGGCCTAAAAACATGGAGAAGACCTTACCCATGACGAAACCTGGTATAAGACCGACTCCAGGCTCTAGGCATGCTAAGTTTTCTAACCCCAAAGTCTTTCTTTGTGGTCCCAGTAAAAACTCTTCATAATCACGGTTGTTGCTATCAGGTTTCTGTAATTAGAGATCCTGGTTTCTGTAGAGATCTTATGTCGAAGTCAGGGTGCAGTGGAGCGCCTTCTGGAGAAAGCCAATTTTGAAATAGGCTCCTGAGAGGAGAAGATATGGATTCTGACCACAACTGCTCAGGAATGATGTGAAGTATATGAAAGAAAGATGGCGACCATAGATGTAGGGAAGGCATCTCTGTTGAAGCATTTTAAACGAAGAGAATTTTTATTTCACACTTGAATGGTTGAAATCATCCATGTCAGAAATCTTGGAGTGATATCCCAGAGATAAAGGATCATTGAGGATGATCTTAAGAAATCTATACTCCAAAGCTTCTGGATATATCCATAGGATATAACCATGTTTTTTTTTTTTCTGCCAAAGATGAGTAAAACTTGTTTCTAGGCTTCTGTAGGTGATAGCTAGGTCATTCCAGGATAACTCAAATGAATTGAATTGTTGATTGTTCCTGTATCCACTTAGAGGGGTTTCTGGGCAGGAACATTACCATCTTGAGGGGACAAGAGCCTCACCTTAATCTTTTGTACCTCACTCTGGGAATAAATACTTCTCTCTACTGTCTCCCACAAACTCAATCAGATGGCTTCTTGGCAAGGAAATAAAGTTATAGGTTTTCCTTTCATAGTACTTTTCCCTAGTAAGTTATTTGAGCTCCTAAAAAATCTTCTAACCAAAGTGAATCTTATATTTCATATACTCTAGCATCTGAAACCTCTTTTCTTGGGGTTGAAGATGTGACTTAGTGGTAGTATGTATGTAAGATCCTCTATAAAATCCTTGATACTAAAACCAAACAAACCAGCAAAAATCATATAAAAACACTCTTACATTAATCATAGAATATTCATTTGAGGTTGAAGACAGAGTACAGTGGTTAAGGCACTTGCCTAGTATATATCCAATCCAGACAGGGCTTCTTTTGACATCTCCAAAAATGTCATATGGTCCCCTGAGTTCCTCCAAAAATGATCCCTGAGAACTGAACCTGAAATAAGCCTTGAACACCTTTGGATGTGACTTTAAAACAAAACCAAACAAAGAAAATCTAAAAAGTCACTGTTGGCAGCAAGCTACAGAGAGATGTAGGCCAAACCCCAAGGTAACTGGTGTTACCTTGTAGACAGATCCAGTATAGACAGATGTGTGTAAAGATGCCACTATCCACTATTTGTGGCTTTAAATGCAAGGGAAAGAGAATAGTCTAGTCTACTTTACTGTCTCTCAAACTCAATAGTGACTTTTGTTCAGTTTATTTTACTTATTGACAAGAAGGGTTTTGAAACATTGGAAGAAAAGAATGTAAGCAAGAAAAGTGTGGTTAACAGAAGAGAAAATTCAAGAATGTAGAGTAAAGACAAAAAGTAGAAAGAGGAAAAATAGCTAGTAGATTAAAAAAAAAGTCTTGAAAGTCCAAGAGAAGAATGTTGGTCTTTCAGAGCAATAGCTAAAACTGTAAATATGAGACTAGAATTAGATTGAGGAAAGCATAATAGTGTAGCTTCCCTCACTGGGAAACTGAATGGAGTTACTCCCATTAGATTCATGTAATCTATTGCTCTTAGAATTCCTGTACAAAAGAAGACAGTAGAAAGGGAGCATTGACTTAAAGTGATCCTTGGCCACCTCCTCCAGACCTGTTTTTTTGCCCTCCTTATCGGTCAGAATTACCCAATCCCGCTGTCTGAAAGAGATTTGATGACTCAACAATGACCAATTAGGCATTAACACACTTATCTCTGAGGCTATCTAGCCATCTTTATGGAGAACAGGATCTTAAATCTCACTTACTGGGACAGCCAGAGGCTTTGCCTAGATGGTGGAAAGAGCTATAGATATTTTTCATAATTATAATGACTTTTTACAGGGAGAATCATAAGTCCTGCTCCATAATTCCAGTGTGAAAGAAAGCCCATCACAGAATGCTGGGTGTGGGGAGTGGAGCCATCTGAGGGCTGTCTCTTCACAGTCTGTGTTTCCTTACCATGAGGAACTCTGGGAGCAAAATTCACAAGAAGAGGATAAATGATTTCTACCCAGGGAGCCTTTCTTGAGAGAGATAAGACATTGCAATTCCAGAAGGAAATAATGAGTAACAAAAGGTCAGAAAATGAATGGGTACTATACATAGCCTTGATATCTCCGCACAGTGTGTGTGTCAGGGCATTTTGGGGTCATTAGTTATGGAAGACTTCCTGGGGGAGGCAAACAGAGCTGATAAGGGGGAGGTTTTCTGAGTGGCTAGTTGGGTAAGTTGAAGATGTAAAGCAACTGAGGAGCGTAGATCCCATTATGGTTCATTGAGAGTCTTGTTATCATAGCTTTACAGTTGATTAATTATCATATATTCACCTTAGTCTCTCCTGTGGTTTCCTACAGTACACCCTCGGCTTTTATAAGAATGTCATGACACCCAATGAATCAAACCTGAGATTCTCCAGTTTTTCCCACCACTCTCATTGACAAACATGTTTAATGACTTTTGGGTTTATTACTTCTTCCTTTATAAAATGCATGTGAGAAGATAGACATTTATTCATATTGCACTTCATGCCTTAATTCCATAAACTGTTAGACAGTCTTTCTCTCATCTTTCCAGCAGCTTGTGCTTTCCTTATGACACCTAAGAAACTCTCCTCCAATGAGCGAACAGCTTGTGGAAATGTGAGTGATCAGCAATCTCTCTCTGCTCACTTCCCAAGCCAAGTGCCCCTAGAGCCTCACCTTGCTGATGTCAGTCTTTAGTTAATTGTGCAGCATTAATGGTCTTCAGCTTTCTTTTGCTCATCCTCACTGATGTGTTTCAGTCTGATGTTCTGACAACAGGCCTGTGTTTGCATTTTTTGCTCTCTTCCATATCCCTCACAGTGCAATTTAGAGCCTGAATTCATAATACTCCAAGGTGCCAGAGGTGAGCAATTACCCAGTTAATTTGATCTGTGTGGACAGCATTTTTATATTTTTTTCTCTAAAGTCTATTTAGAGGAAAAAAATATCTGTATGATTGCCTCATCAAAAAACTTCTTTAGGGGCCCGGGAGATAGCATGGAGGTAAGGCGTTTGCCTTTCATGCTAAAGGTCATCGGTTCGAATCCCGGTGCCCCATATGGTCCCCCGTGCCTGCCAGGAGCAATTTCTGAGCATGGAGCCAGGAGTAACCCCTGAGCACTGCCGGGTGTGACCCAAAAACAAAAAAACAAAAACAAAAAAAAAACTTCTTTAGTCAAATATACATGATATTATGGATGGATGTCTATTCTAAAGATTGACCTTTGATATCCTCAAAAGGACCTTTTCTTTAGTCATCACACTGAAATTTTAGCTACTAGGATTCTTTCCTTTCATTCAATAAATTGCTTTATATGAGAGAGTTACTGCTTTGAAAGAGGGATGCAAAAATGATTAGAGCAGCTCTTTTTACCTTTTAGATAGGTGCTTTGAGATTGGTGGAAAGAGAGTCAAACAGAGCTCTATCACATATCATGATAAGAGCTGCAAAGTGTGCCTAGGACCCTGGAATGAGGGGTAGAAAAGTTACTCAGATGTAAGCAGTGTCAAATACTATACCAACTGGAAGAAGGTCAAAGTGATTGAGGTATTGTTAGACTAAGACTAGATACTAGAATATCTTTCTCAGTTAGTATAGAATTTTTTCATCTTGGTGTCTAGGCATTGAACAATCACTCAGCAATGACTCTGTGCCAATCTCTATACTGAATATTATTTGAAAATAAATAAAAGTAAATTCCTGCCATCAAAATGCTAGATAAGAGGCCTACAAGACAGTACAGTGGATATTATATGCAGCAGATGAGGGTTCAATTCCTGGTGTCATGCCAAAAATGATCTCTGAACATAGAGCTAGGAATGAGCCCTGATTAAAAACTGAGAGAAAAGCATGGGGAAGCTGATACTTCCACAAATCAAGTCAGTTGATGTACTGCATTGCTGGGGATACTGGGATGTGGGTGGGGGGAGTAGGATAATTTTTAATGACTTGTCTTCTTATTTCTTTCCAGTCAATGAATAGGTTAATTCAAATTCTTCTGTGCAGTTTATTTATTATCATCTGAAATCCCAGCAGCTGAAGGATTCAGAATATATCAAACTTCCTAGATCTCTGGACACTCTTCCTAGTTCAGGAAGCAATTAGTCTGAGAGAAACAGAAGAGAGAGTTGTAGGAACAGAATATATATCCTTTTAAAATAATTTAGTAACAACCCTAGCTAAGTGACCAATAATTTATAGAGTCTATTCTTTTTATAGAGATATTTCCTTGCTGCTCAACCAGCAAGCTTGCTGGGTTTAGAGGATTAATCTTTGAAGTAGTAAATATGCTCACATTGTAATTCAGTCACAGGAATAAAGGAAACTTAGACTTGTCTTATAGAGAGGGGAAAATGTTAAATGGATTTGTGGAGGAATCACAATGGCGATCTTCCTTATCTCTTGAACCTTATTGTTGAAAGTTTTTTGATTGCAAGGAAACATACCTGTTTCTAACCTATTGTCCTTATTTCACAAATGAGAAAACAGTTCCTGCATAACTAGAACTGGAACCCATTTCTCTTGATACATATTTCAAGATTAGTATTATACCATACTCATAGACATCGCATCTTCAAACTCCTCTGCTGACTGCCTTCTATTTACTTCTTTTCTCTCCCTTCTTGTTGTTTAAATTAACCTTAAAAAAATGCTCTCTAGTCTTCCATGTCACAAGTTTTCTGGCCTCTGGAATGTTCCTGAAGAACTTACCCTCCGTAGATTAGACTTCCTTCTTTTTATTTCCCTTCTGCTTCTTTCTTATTCTGTAGTTCTGCTTCATCTTCCTTCAACCACAAAGCCTTACCTTAGAAACTTCTGTGTTTTGGCTTCACGATCTTTCAGTTCTGTTGTTGGGTTGACTTAGAAACAGTAATTTTGCCTAAAGGTAGGTTGGTAGAGGTAGTAGATATTTTAAATGACTTGAATTTATTTTTATGAATGTAATTTATATTGGGGACATGCTTGGTGATGCTTGGGGACTATTCCTGTGCTCAAGAGTGATTCATGATGATACTACGGGGATAATATGCTATTTTAGGAATCAGATCATTGGGGCCCGGGAGATAGCATGGAGATAAGGCATTTGCCTTTAATGCGAAAGGTTATCGGTTCAAATCCCGGTGCCCCATATGGTCCCCCGTGCCTGCCAGGAGTAATTTCTGAGCATGAAGCCAGGAGTAACCCCTGAGCACTGCCGGGTGTGACCCCCCCCCCAAAAAAAAACCACACAAAAAAAAAGGAATCAGATCATTATCTTTTAGGTTATTTTTTTAATGAAATGGTTTGTTTTGTTTTGGGACCACAACTGAAAGTGCTCAGGACCTACTCCTGGCTCTATGCTCAGGGATCACTCCTGGTAGTGCTTCGGGAATCACATGGAATGTTGAGGATCCAACTGAGTTGATTACATACAAGGCAAGCACCCTACCACTGTATTATTGCTCCAACCCCTGAAATTACTTTTTTTGTGGAGGAGGCCACAACGGTGACACTCAGGAGTTACTCCTGGCTATGCGCTCAGAAACTGCTCCTGGCTAGGGGGACCATATGAGACTCCGGGGATGGAACCAGGTTTGTCCTGGATCAGCTGCATGCAAGGCAAATATCCAGCACTGAACTATCACTCCGGCCCTGTCCCTGAAATTACTTTTCAAGTTTATTTCTAGTTCTGAGATTCTGTAGCTTTATGAACCAACTCAGATCTTTTAAGTTGCCTTGACCTGATGCTGTTATGAAGTTGATGCCCAGTGATAAATAATAAGACAATCCTACAACTATTAGGTGGCATATTTGTGAGTCCAATGTATGTTGTGAAGGAAAGACTAGCTTACTGGAAGGACCTTTCCATGTGGAATGCTTTGTTAGGTGGAGAAACTGGCTGCCTACTGGATGAACTCAATTGCAGCCTGGAGTCCTTACCTCAGGGAAGGGAGGCCCTGAGAGCCAGTTTGACCTAGGTTCAGCTTCTCTAGAACAAACAAGCTGATCTTTTGCTCCAAGGCCCCGTCAAGAAGGCTCCAGTGTGTTTATTGACTCTTCCATGTCCCTACCCTGGAGAACAAATAAACAGCTCAACCTGATTCACTCTCTTCACCAGCCTTGTTCTGTTTCACTCACTGTTGGGCTTTGCCAGGAAAATTCCTCAGACCCTATGGAAATAAGAGTTAGTAGTTATGGCTTTCTGGCCATATATTCCAACTCTTTCTTTCTGTAGACCATAATCCTCCATGTAGGTGCAGAGGATTAGAAGCAAATTGAATTTTTTTGTCTTGGGTTCTCTTTATTACTTGAGAAAAGTTGGTTTGCTTTGCTGATTCAATCATTCAACAAATATTAATCAAATTCCCACTAGGGTTAAGTTTTCTCCTCTCATAACTGGGGGTTGCAGACTTTTAATGATGTTTCTATAAACTCAATGGTTTGAATCCCTCTTGCCTGGCATCTTGTAATATAATAGTAATAATAATATAGTTAATAGGGGCCGGGCGGTGGCGATGAAGGTAAGGTGCCTGCCTTACCGCGCTAGCCTTGGACGACCGCGGTTCGATCCCCTGTGCCCCAGATGGTCTCCCAGGCCAGGCCAGGGGAGACTTCTGAGCGCATAGCCAGGAGTAACCCCTGAGCATCACTGGGTGTGGCCCAAAAACCAAAAAATATATATATATATATATATAGTTAATAATACCTTCTCTCTCATTTTCTATTTTTGGGAGAACTTGGTTCTGAGTCCTAAACATCTCCTTTCATTAAGCCTTTGATGAATCATTTCTTCTTTGGATATCCCTCTTTGCCTCCCATTGAATTCCATTTTTGGGTTTTTTTCCCCATGGGAAAGAAAAGATAATTTTATCATATTTGAACTCCACTTTCTCTCTCTTCCTTTTCAGAAGGAACCCAACTCAGACCTCTTCATTGTTGTGTTTATAGGAGTGCTTATTTACTAAATTGTACAATTCCCCAAATGCTCACATCTCCTATGACATTAATAGAGGTTTCTTTTTTCCTTTTTTCTTTCTTTTTGGTTTTTGGGTCACAAGGGTGGCACTCAGGGGTTACTCCTGATTTTGTGCTCAGAATTTGCTCCTGGCAGGCTTGGGGGACCATATAGGATGCTGGGATTCGAATCCATCGTAGGTCCTGTGTTGGCTACGTGCAAAGCAAACACTCTACCCCTGTGCTATCGCTCTAGCCCCAATAGAAGTTTCTTTATTTGGGAGGAGAAAGTGGGATCTCCCAAACAATGCATAGGAGGCCCTGGAATTCCACCAGCAATTCTTATTCAACTGGCTGTCAGTTCAGTAGAAGGGCCCAAAGATGCTATGCTGCTCTGGCACTGCCATACTGGAGATCCTTGGGCCTAAGCTACTGAGGGCCTCTAGGTCTGCAATCAGCAGTGCTCTATACTCCAAGGATCATTGGGGTCAAAAATTGAACCCTCCATATTATCTCCCAGTCACAATATAGTTTATTTTTAAAATAACTTTTCATTGTTTAGTGTTTATTGAGGCAAACCTGTGGTGCTCAGGGTTTATTCTTAGCTCTGTATTGAGGGACCACTCCTGGCGGGGCTCAGGGGACCATATGTGGTGCCAGAGATGGAAGTGAGATTGGCTTGAGCAGGTAAGTAGATTGCAGCTCTACCTTCTTTCTGGCTATCTATTGGTTGATGAGAGGCAAACAGGGGTGAGGAAGGCATTGGTAGAAGGAAGTGGACACTGGTAAAAAAAAAAAAAGATCAGTGTTGAAAATTGTATATCTGAAATCCAATAATGTATAACTTCATAGCATCAGGATGACTAAATAATATTTTTCAAAAACATTTTTCAAAATAATAAAAGGAAAAGATCACGGGCCAGCTCAAGGAGGATATGATAGCACCTGCCTTGTAAACCTGAGGCCATTCTTGAATCTGATTCCCCTGTGGGAGGCCCAAACCTTTTGTCTTCTTTGACAGTGGGTATGATGGGCTGGAGCCCTAGACTAAGTTCATGCCTCTGGGCGCTGTCACTTGAGAAGATAAGAACAATAAGCAAAGGTGCTTATCTTTATGGTTTTCTTATTTGATTTATATTCTGTGTGTTTTGAGTCTGTAGATACCTGTCTGTGTGTGGATGTGTTTTTATATTAGTCTTTATTTGTACATATATGTAGAAATAGGTATTTATGAGTTTACAAAGTATTTATATTTCCATCTCTGTCTATTGTAAAGGGTGAGGTTTAATTTTATTTGTTGTGTGATGTAATTTTATGCTTATGTGTGTTGTCAATGGTCTGCACACTATGTTTATATGAGTAGTGGTTTGTTTACTATGTATGAAGTATGAATTCACATATATATTTTATGTATAAATGTTCATGTGTATTTATATATCTTTATCTTAGAATGTATCTAGTTGGGTTATTTATTTAAATATTTCCTTATTTTCAGGATAGGCTGTTTTATTAATTCACTAAACATTTATTGAGAGCCTACTATGTATAATGATTGCTACACTGTTACTATGTACCAATGATTGATTATACATAAAGTATAATATGTTTGTATATATATATATATATATATATGAAAAGGGCACATGTACTTATATTTATATATAAACAATTTTTGAAGTGTCTATGTGGATCCTTATTTTCTCTTCTATTTGGGGTTTTGGTTTTAAGGTAACATCAGAGATTCTCAAGAGTGACTTTCAGCTTGTTACTGGGGGATCTAGGCATTGCTAGAATTTGAATCTGGGTTTCTTGCATGCCAAGTGAATGCCCAGCCCATTGAGATGTTTCTCAGTCCATCCTCTCTCTTTAATTTTTAAATCCTTTAATTTAAATCTCTTTAATTTTTAAATCCTGAGCTGTGTGCTATTATAGACCCCTGCTACCCCAATAATTTTGGAAGAAAGCAGGTGGAAACTAACTCAATAGTGTAAGCCTCTAAGAATGTGGATATATACATTTGGAGTAAAAATCTCTTCCTGTCTGTTATCCATTTGTGATCTTTCACAAACCTTGGTGTCATTTCACTCTAGGTACTTCTTGCTCCTATTGAGCTTGGAACATGATTCTGAAATGCTCATTTGTCCTTCCCACTCTGCATCTATGGAAGAAAGGGTGGAGGGCTGTTCATAAATATTTAGGAGTTTTTATTTTCTTTTTACCTTCACTGACCTCAACTTCTATATCCTCCAAGCATTTCTTAAAAGACAGGCATAAGGTTTTCTCTCCCCCAGAGAAACTAGAGAGACAAACTAAAAGATATTTTGATCCAAGGGACTCTGTTTCCTTATTATAGTTTGTCAATGATATCCCTTCCTTAAGACAGCAGATTTGATTAGTATAAAAGAGGTCTCCACTCTTCACGAAAAGAGTTGTTTTCTCTTTCTCTTGGGGGTAGTGCAAGTGACGTTAAATAAACTTTTTTTTTAAAAGTACCTCTGCAGCAAGGAAATGTGTTATTATTGTAATTGTCAAATGCTAATTATACTTATTACTATAATAACCATTTTGTTGTAACAAATGATGTAATCCTCTTTATTTCTGTCCCTGCCAGAGGCTAGTGGTGTGTCTTATGACATAGGGGGAAGGGAGATTGGGACATTCTGTTGGTGGGGTAGCACAATTGGCACAGGGACAGTGGGGCTTGTGCTGGTGAGTGACACTGTGGCTCAGTAGGTGGAGAAGTGCAGGGAAGGGGATATCTAGATTGCTTTACTCTATAGACTGCTTCTCTCTGAAATATCTCTTTTGGGGTTCTTTCCTGAAACTATTTAATCATTCCTTTAGACCTTCATTTCTTCAGTCAGCAAACATTCATTTAGTACCTTCTATGTATCCTATGATAGGTCAACTCTATCAAAGTAAATACAAAGTAAATAAGATATGATCTTAACTGCTGAGAAGTCAGAGCCCAGCTATGGGGATTGGATACAATACTATTTTTAACATGGCATGAGTGAGCTGTTCATAGGGAGATGTTTTTGAAGACTAGGAGGCCATGTATAAAAGAAATGATTAAATTTATATTTGAAGGCCAAAAGACTTTTAAAAAAAAGAACTTAGAAGTTTGGAGAACTGGGTCAGAGCGGTGGTGCAGGGCATAAAGGTGTTTGCCTTGCCCGAGCTACACTAGGAAAGACTGCGGTTCAATCCCCTGGCATCCCATGTGGTCCCCCAAGCCAGGAGTGATTTCTGAGCACATTGCCAGTAGTAACCCCTGAGTGTCAACTGGTGTGGCTTAAAAACAAAAACAAACAAACAAACAAAAAAGAAGTTTGGAGAACTGAGAAGGGGTGTTGGTCTTTCCAGGGGAAAGGAGTAAGTCACAAAGGCCTAAGAAAGTGCTTTGTAATAGCAATAACAATAGCAGATACTATTACTTTATATTGAACACGGTTCTAGGGACTTGCCTGATTTGATTCACCTAATCTTCATAACAGCATTACTGTAAAGATGAAATGAATCAATGAGTGGAAAGTTC
>PVKC010000935.1:0-56611 GCA_004027635.1 Crocidura indochinensis | reverse complement strand
TTTTTTTTTTTTTTTTGGTTTTTGGGCCACACCCGGTGACGCTCAGGGGTTACTCCTGGCTATGCGCTCAGAAGTCGCTCCTGGCAGACACGGGGGACCATATGGGGAACCGGGGGATCGAACCACGGTCCGTCCTAGGTTAGTGCAGGCACCTTATCTCCAGCGCCACCGCCCGGCCCGTTAGTCTATATACTTTTTAAGATTTTGTATTTTTAATGAAAACAGGTTGGTTTAGGTCAGAAATTAATCTGGGCATATTGTGCTTATCAAAAATGCTGGAAATGACAATTATTTGTGATAGGAAACCAATGATATAAAAACAAAATATGGAAAAACCACATTCCCGTGTTCACAAGAATTTATATGAGAAAGCACAAGGCAGAGCTTGAGCCATTTGATATTAGATTCCTGAGTAGGTAGCACAGTGACAACTTTCTTTTACTCCCAGGAAGTGGTACCAAGATCCCTAGAATATGTTAGATAGCTATATTCAAGGTCAGCCCTTGCCATTCAGTTTCATATTGTTTGAAGAGTAGTAAGGCATGTTGGGAACAAAATCAACAGAATTAGAAGGACTATGTAAGTAACACCTTTAGTGTTATGTGAAATGTGTCGTAGCATAAATGTCACAGCTGTCCAATACTGATTCCTGACTGGAGTGGCTCTTGCCATGGGAAAAGTTTTTTAATTAATAAAAAAAAAACAGAAAATTGTCTGTGTACTAGTCATGTGCTATATGGAGGAGTGTGTTTGTGATTATGTGTGTGTGTGTGTGTATATATATTGGAAATTCAAATAAGTAAGTGGATAATAGTATTCAGTATATTTGATGCTATCAGGAGGACATGTCCTATAAAGTCATAAAAATATACTCAATGAGAAGATTAAAGATTCTATGGAAGCAGTAGCATCCAAACTGATACAGAATAAGATATATCTTGAAAACTGTGAAGTATTCAAGTTAGAGGAACAATCTGTGTAAAGATTGTAGTTCGATTGGTTCCTAGAATGATGGAGACTGGGAAAGATTGATGAATGAAAGTTGGTAGTAGAACTTTATGTAGTAATTCTGAGTCATACTCTCAGTATTATGTATAAATGTGAGAGCCAATCAAAATTTCTCCTGAACATCTTGAAGAATTGGTTGGGTACACAGAGAATCATATAGATAAAGTAAGGTTAGTATGCATTTGTTGCTCTATTTTAAGTAAACGTCTTGACTTTCTTATAGGGTACTAATATTAACTTAATTATAGTCACTATTCCATTTATAGTTCAAGGTAAATGCATAACTTTTAAAAGCTAGACAAAATAGATTTTAATTTTGGTATCAGAGCAATATAATTTAATTGTTGGTAGCTGGCAAGTGGGTAGAGTGCTCACCTTACATGCAGACAATGCAGGTTTGATTCTTGGCACCAAAGATGTCCTCCAAGACCACAAGTAGTGATCTCTGAGAACAGAGCCAGGAGTAAACTCTGACTACTGCCAGATATGGACTCCCCCCCCAAAAAAAATTTTATCCTTATAGATGTCCATTTTGGGGAATGGTCATCTATGCTCCAGAGACTATAGTCAGGTTCTTAAACTTTTTCATATTTTACTTCCTACACTGTCCTATAAAGGAAGAACTGAATTTACATCAGGCAAGTGAAGACCACATGTTCCCAGAAATGTGATGAAATATCTCTTACCTGGTAAGGATAAGAGCAGTAATCAAATTCAGAATGTTTGTCTTGGAGGTTTTGCACAGAACCATTCTTCAGAGAATGAAGAACATGGAGATATTTAGCACAAGTTTAGTTTTATTCATGGATTTTTTTTTAAGTTCTTGGTTAGTTTTTTTTTAATACCAAAGGATTATGAAAATATATTTTATATTCCTTGGGGTGATTGTCAATATGATAAAAGTTTTTAATATGCTCTATTTATGACAAATAATAGAAAGTAAAAGGAAGAAATAAAAGGTAATAGACAGAAGTGAATAAATGGAAACCCAAAATTTAGCAAGAACATTATAATTATTGAAGCTGATGCCAAAGAGAGGCAAGCAAAAGCTATTCAAATAATGGTGTAAATAAAATACTGTTTACATTTTAACATTGAATTAAAATCCAGGCTATTTCTGCTAATTTTGTGAATGGACAGAGATTTTTAAAATCTTTATAATGCAAAGACACTAAAAATGCTGAATACAATTAAAAATGCATATAATTTTATTGCTTGACTAAGTGAGCTGCCAAAAAACTAAGAAGAATCTTTAGAAGCTTAAAATGGTGATAAAGCAAGTAATGAGAAATAAACTAGTATAGAAGTTGGTTACTTCATTTGGAGGATAACTACTGATTTTTATGTCCTAAAATCTTTAATATAAAAGACTTCCTATTGTAGTCAAACAATAACTCCAAGGATTTATAAAGTAGAAACAGGTTGACTCTGCTACCAAATTTCAGTATCTTTGAAAATGTAATCTGGAAATAAGGAAAAGAAGTTACAGTGGAGTTAATAGGGAAATATGCCCTTCCTAAAGTTGGCACAGGGAAGTGCAGATTTCTTTTGAGATGCTATAACCATAAGAGATACTCTTGGGGTTAAGGGTTGATATCATATGAGATCCAAAGAAATCAACCAGCCACCCCTCCAAGGAGGGATAGGTTTATTACATTAATTGACAATACCACTTAGTTTGGCATATATAGTGCTAAGGGTTCTCTGGAGAAACGTATTTGGTGGAGCCCACAGATATTTTAAAGTTTGCTTTGATTTAGAGATAATGGTAGAATTTATTTGGTCATTGCCGTAGCTTTCTCAGAATGCTTTCCCTCTAAGTGGAAGGATCCAGACCATCTTAGTACTTGATATATGGGAAAGGTGGCAAGGCATTATGACAGGATATTAATTGTTCAAGAAAGAAAGGAATTTCTAAGACCTTTTTTGGAGAGGTTTAGCATTGCTGCCTTTATCATCATCACCATCAGTCATATCCATAATTTACTGTATATTACAGGCATATATTGTGTTTTATGCTTTGTTCTGAGTACATAATGAGAATTACTTAGCACTATCAAGTAAGGTTTCTTTTTTTGTGTGTGTTTTTCGAGTCATACCTGTCAGTATTCAGAACTTATCTGGGAACTTTTATCTGCACTCAATGAGTGGCCCCTGGCAGGGTTCAAGGAACCTATGTGATGCTTAGGATCAAAGCAGCTCAGCCATATACAAGGCAAGCATCCTATTTGCTGTACTACCCCATCCATCCAAGAAAGCATTTCTTGATTTAATTTTACTGTTTGTTATTATTAGCCTTTGATACATAGAGGGGTCTTAGAATGGTCAAGTGGTTCATTTAAGTTTATGAGCTAGAAGTTGGTATTTAACCCAGCCTGAATTCTGAGCTCACATTTCTGAATGTTCTTGCTTCTGGAAGCTTCCAAGTACTGGAAATAGAGACTCAACATTTCCCACTTAAAGCTGTTTTGATGCAAAAGATTTGATACATGAGCAAATATTTGAGTTTATGGGGAAGAACCTTTATAATTCAGTTTCTCTTCTTACTAGGAAAAAATATTTTTGCTATATAACAAGACAAAGCATTTGAATAAGAACATTTGAAATTAGTTTTTTTTCTGCTAGAATCATGCAGAACTTTCTAAGGAAACTAAAGTATTTGCTTTCTCAAAATTTTATCTTTAGCCAAAAGACAAGTAGTTGCATTGTATTAACTACCTATTGCCTTTCTATGTCTTCTATATTTTCTGTGGAATATGAACTCAGCCTTTTCACTGCTTGAAGAGGAGAATATGTTAAATTCCTATTCTCCCTCTTTCAAAAAGGCAGAAGTAAAATTGTAAAAAGAACAGACTATGTAGCATATAATCACACTGATATGAAAACATTATATATTAACATCATGCAAGCAATATGCTTACATAAGAGTATAATATGATTTGACATATTTGTATTTATAAAAAAATCAAATTGCAAGGGAATTTTATTCCGAGATTTTCTTACTCAAACCTTAATAGGGTTGGGAAATTAAGTCATACAAAGCCTCTAAACACTGACTAAGTCTTGTTGTTTCTTTTTTTTCTGATTTGAATTATATGAATGCCTTTAATTTTTGAACACTTGCCATGCTTTCTGGGGATCATACACCTCAGTTTTTGTGTGCAGATACCTGGATTTAGTGGACCTGAGATCATATACTCTGATGTGGTTTGGAGTATGTGTATCTCAGACAACACAGTTGCTGTATAGCTCTAGAGATCAGATTTCTGGCCTTATATTTGCTAGAAAAATGCTTCTGACACTGAGCCAGCCATCTCTGCTTTCACCACTTTCGATGATAGTTGATGTATTGAACACAGGTCTATTTCTTTTCCTTGATGTACAGTGCCTTTCATTGTCCTTAAGCTGCTGCCTATTTATTCATGCTACTGCTTATCACCTATTTATAAATGCTTTATCATGTGTCACATCCAGAACTCCATGCTTTGGAGTTTCAAAAGACAAATTATGAACCTTCAGAAGAACCTTAATTTGTTATTGAGAGGTAAATATAACATAATTTACAAAATGCCTTGTTACTGTCAACTTTATAAACTAGTTGAGCACAGTAGACTAAAGGGTGAGGAATAAGTGAAGAAAGCAGATATTAATCAAAAACAAAAAAGGTTGGCATAGATACGTTATCCTAAAGAGAAAGGATTCAGTGAGAAGCAAAATTCTCTAGTATTAAGTTGACAAATAACATAGGAAGTGTAGATGTGTTGCATTTCAGTTTACAGTTTCGCACAAGAAATCTGACAGTCACAGGAAAATGTGTGTTTTCAGCCAGGAGTTGGATCTTAATAAGCCAGCCAAGTTTCTAGTTTCTGCAGTTTTCACTGCCACTTTTATTAGCCAGAGTTTAACATAAATCAACTGAGGGTCAGGGTTGACATAATTAAGAACACTTGTGCTAATTCTAATTAACTCAGAAAAAAATAAAGTGATTTTACATGTGAATGACAACATAGATGTTCATGTTACAAAATTTTCCTCAGCCCTTCATCTGGACATGAAGCAAATTGACTTTCATTTCTCACTCTATAAAGAGTTAAGGCTCTAATATAACACAGCTAAAGGGATTGGATGGAAGTAACAATTATTCTTTCTGGTTGAATCATTTACTCATCTGTAGATGCGGGGAGGTTTCCAAAGCACTTGTCATAGGGATTATGGAAGCATGTCTTGACATAAAGTTATATGACTTTATCACTGTGAAAAATAGCTAATTTAAAGTAGTCTGAATGTATACAGAAGATAAATCATGAGTGAAAAACAAATACTTGTTGTGACTTTGGAGTTATTTTTTTTATTAGAACATAATTTAGCTTCTTTCAACCTAATATGATATATGATAGTGAGACACAAAATGCAGAAAGAGGAAGGGAATAGTTTACAAGAATGTAGGAGCAAAAGGCCAAGGTCAAATTATGGGTATCTTGTCACTTTATATTCCACCAGAAGTGATCCCTGAACACAGAGCCTAAGTAAGCCCTGAGCACAGATGAGTATGTTCCTAGTAACCATATTACCCCAGTTTAAAAATATGTTGATCACAAGATCCAATAGAATGCAGAATGTCTGTTTTGAGTAATACTACATGTTAAGTTTCCAGCTATTTATTAAAGAATTTAAATATTATTTAAGTCCTTAAATGGGATATTAAAGTATGAAATAGCATTAGGCATACATTAGAAGGAATAAAGAATTAAAGATCATGTGGAAACTGTTGTCCAAAACTTCTAAGACTGATATGGTAGCTATTGTGAAGTCTGGCTGGCCTTTAAGAGACCTCATATTTAAATGCAATAAAATAGCTATCGAATGCTTGACTTGTGGGCAGGAGAATTACACATTTTATGTAAAATATACATTAGTTAAAAAACTTTAAGGAAATTACAGTAAAATATTTCATAAAATTTTATATTGATTTTATAGTATTTGAGATACACGAGTTAAACAAACATATATTTAATTTAAGTTAATTAGGGTTTTTTTTACCTTTTTTTAACAAATAAAACATCAAATTATGTGTCTGACTCACATTTTTGGCTTATATTTCTCTTGGCAGTGCTGGTGTACAAAACAAGTGAAAGCCAGTGAATAAATAGAAACATTCTTCTTGTAAATTGGAAAAAATGATATTAAAAATTAACTTGAAAGATCTGCTTCTTAGAATCTTTTCTCATTAGAGTCACCTGCATGAGCATTACAAATTTAAATAGGCCCAGTCTCCCCTATTTCTCAGCCCTTCTACAGCTTCCCATCTACTGAGAATAAGATTCTAAGGTTCTTAAAGGCCAGCCAGGCTCCACAGATAAATTTGTAAATTTACCTTTGTAAATCTTGCAAAGGTAAACTGCAAATTTGTCACTTATATCTCCCTTTGGTTGCAGGTAGATAGATAGGACATCTCTGGCAAATAGATACGTAGGAGACCTCTGAGATTACCTAGGTCTGAGTAGTCAAAAAGCATGAAGACCACAGCCCCTTGACTTGCAAATCCTGAACTCTTTGGAGAGGAAAAACTGAGACACAACTCTATGTAAAAACTCTGAAAACCGAATTTCTGGTCTAAAAGGGGTAGAGCCCTCAGAGGAGAAGCTACCAATGAATCCATGAGATTATGAAAAGACAACCTACAGTGTAGGGGATCATATTTTGAGAAGACCATCAACAGTGTAAAGGGATGAGATTATGAAAGAATGAGATTATAAGAAGAAAAGCAATGATTTCCTGCAACAATGCTGGATTAATTTTTATGTATGAAGAACTTAAGAAAAAAAAAAACTGGAAACATTGAATAAAGCTCCTGAAAGCCATTTGGTTTGCCCTGTCAAGCCATTTTCTTCCTTGAATTTGTATCTTGTTTGCTTACATTTTTTTCTTTTTTTAATATTTTATTTTAACACCTTGATTACATACATAATTGTGTTCGAGTTTCAGTCATGTAAAGAGCACCACCCATCACCAGTGTCCCAAATCTCCCTCCTCCCACCCACCCCCCGCCTGTACTCTTTTTTTTTTTTTCTATTTTGGAGAAGCCCAGGTTCTTTAACATATACATCGCTCTTTTGCTTACATTTTGTTTTCTTTTTAAATTTGTTTTTGGTTTGAGGGACACATCTGGTGGTGCTCTGACATTACTCTGGGCTTTGCATTCAGGAATTCCTCCCGGTGATGCTTGGGGGACCCTACGGGAAACAAGGGATTGACTCCTGGTCAGCTGCATGCAAGGCCAGCACCCTACCTACTATACTTTGCCCCAGCCTCTCTTTCATGTCTTTCTAAGAGAATTTTAATCATTAAAAATTATCATCATTTCACCTGCTCCTAAATTCTCATCAGTAAGGTAAAGGCAATGGACCAAGAACACCACTGCCAAGTTTAGGACTGCTTTCAATGCCTGCAAAGAGCAATGCCTCACTCAAGCCTGAGACCACAGCTCCTCAAGAAATTAGGTAGTAGGTATCATCTCCCACTCAATGCAGACCTGCACTTGAGTTACATCTTGATGGGTGCTTTGTGGGGCTGAGATGAAACATCTGTGCCATGGAGGTATTCTTGCAGGTGCTCATAGCTGACTTTATTGCTCCTGACCCCAGCCAAGTATTTCTCCATTACTATTGAGTACAGTGGGTTAAGTAGAAAGGTGGAAGAACTCTTTTCTTGAGCCAATCTCTTTTTTGCTTACCACTTTACCTAACCACCAGCAACACCTTCTTGCCCATTGCGATCAAGTCATACTGACCCTGTTGGCTGTGGGGTACCCATGGCCATCAGGATGCTCTCAAGGCCTTTGCAGAATTTTCTGCTTTCAGATCCTTCTGTGGCTCACTTTCTCCTCTTTCAGTTCTGGGCTCAGATAAGCGTGCGGTATCATCTTGCCCCATATTTCTTCTTTTTGTCAATCCATCTACACAATTTCTAATATTGCTTGAAAAAATAAACACATGTAACTTGTCTCTTTGCCTTTATCTCCACTCTCTATTGCCTGGAGCAGTAATAGAATATAATGGGTTCTCAGTAACTGTCATAAAACAAGAACGAGTGAAATAATTTTAAGTGATGCAACTAGGAAAGGGAAAATAGTTTAGAAGAAAAAACACAAAAGTTTTACTAAAATATATTGCCAGTGATAAAAATTAAGATTATTGGTTATATTCTCTTTTCTATCCAGAAGCACATCCCTAATTATTTTTTATTAAATGAATCTTCATTTGTTCAAACATTTTTTTCTGCATGTGGTTAGGTTTCACTAGGCCATTCAGATTTGTGTCATATTTTGTGTTTTAACATAGTCTTGTCTGTTATAGAATTGATTATATATTGTTATATAATTTTTTGTGAATTAGGAGCAAAGGTTGGCTGAGGTCATCTTGGTAAGGTTTTCTTGTCTAAAAAGAGATATTTATGAAATATTAAAACATTTTCTGACCTTGGTTTGTATGTAATGCTTGTAGCAGCAATAGTCAGACTTTTACACGTAGGCTGCACATCTCTGGGAGGAATCCTCATCCTCTTTTCCTTTTCCCCACCTCCTTCCCCAGCATCACTAGGAGAGGCTCCTATAAAAAAAGATATAAAGAGAACCAGTTCCCTAAAGATGTTATTAGTTTGAAAAATGAACTATCTTAGAGTTGTCCTCTATTGTAGCTTCCTATTTGGAGAAATAATAAATCATTCTCATTGTTTAGACCATTTTCAGCTGAGCTGAGTTTTCTAAAAAAATTGCCCAGCCACATGTATTTAACTGATACTATCTTATAACCAATTCAAGTGAAGTATGCTTCTGAAAGTAGCCTCCTGTAACTGTCAAAGTACAGAAGCCAGTACTAGAGATAAGTTCTAGAATAGTATTTTAAGAAATGAGCTAGGTAGACATCAGCACAAAATGAATGCTCAGTATTTGATGAAAGAATAATTTCAAAACAGATTATGTTTTGAATGTAATAATTACATGCAATGCATGAATGTGATGCTATAAAATTGAATAATAAATAAGTATAACATAAAATGACCAATTATGCTAAAAATAAGGAAGCTTCCCAAAACAAAGATATCTGTACATGTATATGTATGTGTGTATTTTTTTGGGGGGGCACACCCGTTGACACTCGAGTTTCTCCTGGCTATTTGCTCAGAAATCGCTCCTGGCTTTTGGGGGGGGGTCCATATGGGACACTGGGGAATCAAACTGTAGTCTATCCTAGGCTAGTGCTTGCAAGGCAGATGCCTTACCTCTAGCGTCACTGCTCTGGCCCCAGTATGTGTGTACTTTTGACTGGAAAATCATTCCTACCCTACTGGTACTTGTATTCTTGGTAGTAGTAGTAGGTGATTCTCCAATCTGTTCTGATGACTGGGGTGGGTATTGTGTATTTTCCTAACCTGTATATTTGATTTAGTGACTTGCATGTTAACCAATCAGAGACATAACATGCAATAAAACTTTTTCTGGGTCTCCTGGGAGAGAATCAAAACTGATAGTATTGAATTTTTGATAGTAACTGGAATGTTTGGCAGCCATATTGCTATTGGCTGAGCTTCAGAATGAAGTTGAGTGTATAAGTAAGAACTGAAAGGAACCTATAATCTCATGGCATACTTTGAACACTATAATCAAGATGTGCTTAATTTTGTTTATTTGCCATTACATTTTTTAAGCTTATTCTTGTCTAAACACAGAGTTCTCTTATCTCTAGTGGGAAGAAAGTATGATGTAAGTTGAACTTAAGATATGAAAAGATAAATAAGTGTCATTTGAATAAAAGTCACACAGAAGTGATTAAGAGTTATTCTCAGTTGTTTTACATATGTATTTTTCTTTATATTCTCTATTCTAATTAAAATATAGTGTCACTTGTGATAGTGCAGTATGAAAAGAAAGTTTTGTTTTCTGACTTTGAGCTCAGACAGATGTGTACAGGTATTATTTATGACTCTATGCTCAGGGATCTCTCTGGCAGTGCTTTGGGGACCGTGCATGGTGTCAGAGATCAACTGCATTCAGCAAAAATACCTAACCTGTTAATACCATTTCTCTAGCTCTAAATAAGCAATTTGGTTTAGAAAAAAATACATTGAAATTGTGTGTATATATATATATAATATATATATGATTGCTTTTCAACTTGTTTGGGGACAATAAAAGGAAATGAGTAAGTTAATTAAGAATTATCAACACTAAAATTAATAAGAGATTATGGCACAAATTTATTGCATAACTTTTCATAAAACTGTGCACAAAAGAGAAATGGTGGGCCTGGGATATAGCATGGAGGTAAGGCGTTTGCCTTTCATGCAAAAGGTCATTGGTTCGAATCCCAGTGCCCCATATGGTCCCTTGTGCCTGCCAGGAGCAATTTCTGAGCATGGAGCCAGGAGTAACCCCTGAGCACTGTCGGGTGTGACCCAAAAAACAAAAAAACAAAAAAACAAAAAAAGAGAGAGAGAGAGAGAGAAATGGTGTTTTAAAGTGTTAAATACAGAAATATTTCATTGAAAGCTATAGATGAAACTCAAATATTTAATGATTAATTATATATGTGATATTATTAAAGTAGGAGTAAATAATCACATATAGTGCAGAACTTTAGGTACATGTGAGAGACATCTTTTCTGCAAAGATGGCTCAAGAAAATACACCTGCACAAATTGACTATCTTCAAACTTATAGTATTCTCTTTTTCTACATGGATTTTTAGTCTGTTTATTTGATGCTATGTTAACAGTGTAATATATATATATATATACATATATATTACAATTTAATATATTGTAGACATTTTGGAAGTTTTTGTTTGGTTTACTAAATGAATAAAACTGGAAAATACTCCAGTAGCTACTGAGACTGGCTAATTGAATACTGATAATGGGTGCATAGGATCACAATTTGCAGTGATTGCCCAAGCTGGCCAAATTAGTAGTGATACAGCTGTGAACTTTGGGCCAGAGCACATGCCGGCTAGGTTCTGAGGCATATAATGGCATTTATAACCACAAATCTCCATCATCCAAGTGCATACAACCAAAAGCTTGAGCAATAGGTATCAATTTGATCTTCGAAATGTGAATCTCTGGTCGCTGCTCTTAAGTCATCTTATATCAGTCCTCAGGTAACACTAGGTATAATGAAAAGAATTTTGAGCTTTTACTATAGATGAGATTAAATGCTTGAGGTCTTAAAATAAAGCAGATCTTCCTTAAACTGCCAAAAGACTTTAAAGCAATCATGCTATTGAAGTTCAATGAACTGAAGATATCAGTGAAAAAGACCTATTTATAACCTTGAAACAGTAGTATAGTGGGTAGAACATTTGCCTTCCTTGCACATGGCCATATTCAGCATCCCATATGGTCCCTCCATATGGAGCATCTCCAAGAGTGATCTCTGAGTGAAGAGCCAAAATTAATCCCTGAGCACCTCCAGGAATGGCCCTAAAACAAATAAAACCACCACTAAAAATATCTTGAAAATATTTTAGAAAAAAATGGAAAAAAATACTCTGCACCTCATCCAAACAGAAATGAAAGAGCTAAAAAAATATAGCAAATTAAGCAAAATGGCTTAAAAATACAGCAGCAGAATTTGAAAGTAAACAGAAGTTGAAACTTGATTTGTTGACCTTAGAAATAAGATACATGACATCATTACTAAAGAAAAGGTAAAAGAGAATTTTAAATGATGAGAACTTAATATTTGGAACAATATTAAGAGAAACAATTTCTATATAATGGACATTTTATAAGGAGAGGGAAGAAAAGGACAGGCAGAAGGGACTATAGAAGAAATAATAGCCAAGAACGACTTCAATCTGAGAAAGGAGACATATAAGAAATATTGTAATCAAGATGCCAAGAAGCAAAGACATATAGGCTCTTTTATGGTGTAGTCACACCCAGAAGTGCCCAAGGATTACTCTTGGCTCTGTGCTCAGAACTCACACCTGGCTTGCACAGGGGATCATATGGGATGCTGGGGATCAAACTCAGGTTGGCTGTGTTCCAGGAAATGCCTTTCTTGCTAATGCTATTGCTCTGGCCCAGACATATAGACTCTTATAAACAGAGAAAAACAAAACCTCGCATATAAAGGAACCATCGTAAGACTCAGATTTCTCATATGAAACTCTACAAACAAGAAGGGAATCACATTCAAAGAATTGAATGAAATATCTACTAAGTGAAGCTATCTACCACTCACTGAGGATATTCTATTAGACTTTAGGAAGTGATAAAAATATTCACAGACAAATGACTATGGATATTTTTTGCTTTTCAACAAAGTTTGTAAGAAATACTAAGTGGTCTTCTATTAAAATTAAGGAAACCAAATTAGGAAGCAAAAAAATATGCACATTATAAAATGAGTAAAAATGGAACATATAAAGGGAACTAAAGGCTGAGTTTAAGAATTATGTTTGAATCTGAAAGGGGAACAAATCATAAAACTTCAGAAGTGAAAGCATGGAAAATCTTAAAGTAAAATTACTTAGAATAAAGAATCAAGAAGAGGAAAATAGATTTGATTATTTAATAAAAGACCAGAATCTAAACACAGAGAAAATTTAAAAAGCCTAAAAGAACAATCACGTGGTGAAAATTATCTTAGGAAAGTGACAACACATTACTACATATCAATAATTTTTCTAAATTTCAATGAACTGAACTTTCTTATCAAAAGCATAGAAGTTGTATGAATCAGGAAACAAAATCCAACCTTCTGGTAAGAGTTAAATGTTGGAAAACAATTATATAGGTAATGACAAATTAAAACATGAACAACAGGAATAGCAATGCTTGTATTAGATAGAGCAAATAGAATTCAAGCTAAAGACGATAAAAAAAAGATAGTATTGGTTTCGCATACTGATTAAGTGATTAGTATAGAGGACTTAACTCTTATTAATATGTATGCATAAGAGGGGTAAGAAAATGAAAATGTATAAAAGTATATTAATAGATGAGATATATAAAGGGCAGTTTGAAAGTAGTGGGAGTATTTAACATCCGATGTTTGCCATTGTACAGATTTTCCCAGATTTAAAAACACAAGTACTGGGCTGAAGAGATTACTTAGCCTGTAAGCACTTGCCATCATGGATTCAAACTACACATAGTCCCTTCCCTGAGTGATTCCTGAGCATAGACAGGAGTAAATCCTGAGCACTACTAGGTGCCCTGAAAAAAAGAAAGAAAAATTGTTTAAAAAAATGGAAGAAGAGGAATAACTGGGATTAATAGGCATGTATAGGTTCCACCATCTTCCCAAAACTGATAACACATTATTGTCTAGGGCACATGAAACATTCTTCAGGATAAATTATATCCTTCAGAACAGTTTAAGTGTCCATAAAGTCATAAAATTAGAAAGCATATCAAATATATTTTCAAACCACAGTTCCATGAAGGTAGAAATTGTCCATAAAAAGAAAGCTGACAAAATATTCATTTTAGAACTGGACACTACAATATTAAAAAACTCTTTGGTCAAAAGTAAATCAAATAAATGATTAAGAAACTTCAAAGTGGATAATAATAAATACAGAAAACTATCAGGATTTATGGACCATGACAAAAGCAATACTAGTAGTGACACACATACCCACACAACTGAACATCGGGAAATAAGAAAAAGTCAAAGTTCTTAAAGTGACTTTCTATTTAGGAAATTATAAAAATAATCACAATTCCAAAATTTTTAAAAGCAAGGAAACATTAAATTAAATACCAAAAATTAACGTAGAAATCAATGATATATAAATCAGAAAAAAAGGGTCAGCGAAACCAAGATCTGTTGCTTATTTTCCTGAAAGAATAAGCAAGATTTACAATTGTTTATATTCATAAAGAAAAATTCAGAGAAACAAATATAATAATTTGGATCAGAGATGAAAAGGAAGAAATAACTGCCATCTCAGAAATACAAAATATAATCAGAGACTACTCCAAATAATTTTATGGTACTAATCTGAGGAAAAAAAATAGATGATTTAAAAAAAATCAAACCATCTTCCAAGTCTGAACCAGAAAAGTAGAAAACCGAAACACTAATCAAAAAGTTTGTCCCAGGGCTTGGAGCAATAGCAAAGTGAGTAGGGCATTTAATTCTTTGCGTATGGCTGACCTGGGTTCTATCCCTGACATCTCATAGTCTCCAGAGCCTGCCAGGAGAGATTTCTGAGCCCAGAATCAGGAGTAACTCCTGAGTGTCACCAGGTGTGGCATCCCTTCCCAGAAAAAAGCCCCAAAAGGAAGTCCAATATCAAATGTATCCACTATTGAGTTCTACCAAATCTTGAAAGAAGAATTACCTAATCAAGCTCTCCCATTATATTGAAGAATTATGAAATCCCCAGCAGATTATATGAAGCCATAATTACCCTCATGCCCAAATCAGAAGAGATACTACTAAAATAAAAATTACAGGGTTCAGTGAGATAGTACAGGCACATATCCTGAATACAGCTGCCCCCGTTTGACCCACTTCTGGTTAGCAGAGCATTATTGGATGCAATAGTAGAGGCCACAAATCATTAGGGGGTATGGTCTTGGAGATAGCTTTGGACCATACTCCCTAATGATTTGCAAAGCTACCCTAGGGTAATCCTTAACATTGGCAGGGCTGAATAAACACATTCTTATCATCAAACACATTCTACTCATCAACATGGTAGACACATAATAATGTATACATAGGAGCCCCTGTATATTCTGTTAAAAACTTTTAGGGGGCATGGAGGTAGGGCATTTGCTTGGCATGCAAAAGGATGGTGGTTCAAATCCCGGCATCCCATATGGTCCCCCGAGCCTGACAGGAGCAATTTCTGAGCGTAGAGCCAGGAGTAACCAACCTCCCAGCGCTGCCAAGTGTGACCCCAAAAAATAAAAGCTTGTAGGAACTGGAGTAATAGAACAGTGGGTAAAGCCATTTGCCTTGCATAGGTCAACCTGGGATCAATCCCCAGCTTCCCATATGGTCCCCTGAACACACCAGGAGTGTTTCCTGACCTCAGAGCCAGGAGTAACCCTTGAGTTCCTCTAGGTTTGTACCAAAAACTAAAACAAATAAATTAAATTAAATTAAAAATATTTCTGGATAGTAAATTCAATACATAATAGCAGAAGGCTTCAAAACACAAAAAATCTGGTGCAATTTTATATGCAAACAATGGATGTGGGGGATAAATCAACAAAACCATCCAATTTAAAAATATCTTAAAACATCAATACATTGAAACCAATAGAACAAGAGATATGAAATATTTATATATTGAAAAATATGTCTCTTAAAGCAAGTAGAAGTGGGTATAAGAAAATGAAAGAATAACCCAAGTTTTTGGATTGAATAAATTGAATAAGTTCATAATAAACATACTACCCAAACCATACAATAATTTCAAAGCAATTCTTATCAAAATATCATATGTCAAAATATTCAAGTACTTCTAAAATGCTACTGAAATTATGAAACCATAAAACTCTCAAAATAGCCAAGACAGTGTTGAAGATATTAAATTCCCTAATTTTAGACTATAAAGATATATTAATCAAAACATTGTGCGAAAGGGGAAATGGCAGACTTTCAGATTAATGGAATAGAATTGCGAGTTCGGAAGTATACCCCTCAATGTAGGGAGAATTATTAATGACAAATAAGTGTTTTAAATGAAGGAAATAAACTCCAAGAAATGGTATTTGGAAAACTGCATCTTTTTCAAAGAAATAAAATTGGCAATCTACTTCACATATCATATTCTTTTAATTCAAAATAGGTTATTCAGTAGACTTGATATTAGATCAAACTGAATAAATACATGGGGAAAACAGATAAAAATCTCTAGGATAATAGTTTCAAAGATGTCACGCCATTAACAAAGAAAATAAAAGATAAAATAAGTAAATGGGATACATATAATCTTAAAAAGATTTTTTATAGTGCAGGACATGAGAGCTATAATAAAAGACACTGTAAGAGAACAAGTGGCCAAAGGGAGCAGAATGAGAAAATTGGCCATCAATTTTGGTAAGAGGCCAAAGGAGAGGATGGTTGAGCCTTTGGAAAAGTAATGAAGGGAAGCAAACATTCTGGTGGTGAGTGTAGTGTTGAAATGAATTGTGTATAAACTTATCACTAAAATTATAGTAAATCATAATAACTCAATAAAGACGGGGTGAAAATTCATATTGCATGCATATTGCATATTAGTCTCTTGAATTTAGAAAGACTTATTTATATATTTTTTTAATTTTCTAAACTCTAACTCCATGATGGCAAGAACTATTTCTGGGTTCTCTGAAAAATAGGAGACTTCAAATTTTTTTTCAAACTTCCATATGTCCCAGAAATTCCAATCCTGGGCATATATACCATGGAAACAAAAACCATTAATTTGAGGAGGTATATTAACATCTATTCACTTCAGCACTATTTACATTAGCCAAAATATGAAAGAATTCTAAGAGTACAATGATAGATGAGTGGATAAAGAAATGGAATACTGCTCATCTACAAGAATATATGAAATCTTAACTTTTGCTCATCTTGGATGGAACTAGATGGAGTTACATCTATGATTTATATTAAGCAAAATAAGACAGAAATAAAACAAATACTAAATAGCACAATAATATGTATTATATACAGAAATAAAGCAAGGTGATAGATAGCACTCAATGGACATAAATCCTTATATATGGCCAACAGAACTGGCTCCTACTCTCCTGCCATGCTTTACCCCTCCAGTTTAAGTGATTTTCACTGGGGTCCGTTGAAATATGGTCGAGACCTATCATAATCCATAAAACCACCTATTAAGAAAATCTGTTTTAAATCATGATAGTGCAATCAAAATAATTGATTACTAAAAATTTTCTAATTCTAATTTTTCTAATTCTATTCTAAATATTTTAAGTCTTAACACTACCAAAACCTCCGTCAGAATATTTCTAAACCCAGTTAGATTTTTTTTTAGCTCTTAAATTATACTGCATAGCACCAAAACTCAGGAGAAGTCATTTAATTAAAAAAACATTATCTATAATTTCTATACAGTTAGAATGGAAGACAGGCAGCAGAGCCAATTTACTTTAGATTTCCTCCCTATGCAGATTGTAATGTCCTAATCTTCTCTTTCTTTAATTCCCGATCTTAATGGAACCCTAATGTGAGCAGTATAGATTTCTCAATAATATTCTTCGGTTCTTTTGTCTCTGACATTTACTGTATTTTAAGGTTGTATTATTCTAAAAGAAGACCTTAAAGCTCCTTGCTTTCTAATTAACATTGAGTATAAGTGTTAGAATGACAAACATTAGGCATGTATATCGGGGAATAATCAGAATCAATCTAGGTAGTTTTTTCCTCTCTTCTTGAAAGGTAAGATATATATTATTATACAAGATCTGAATGAATGTATAATTTGAACAAGCACTTCTCTGAATACCAATATTACTTTATATAGTAATTATGGGATTTTAAATACCAATGAGTTCAGCTTCCTTTGTGTGAATGTATAATGTAGTAAAACACTCTTGATAAGTTAATCAAATAAATTAATCTGAGATTTAATTATCAGCTTTGAAAGATTTTTATGAACAGGGTTGCCTCAATTGAAAAAAATCACTTAGGTGGCTTATGAAATCACAGAATTCTCTTAAATCTTTAATTTTGTTCTTGGAATTAAAGTGGCTCTAAAAATGCAGTTAAAATTAATCATGAAAAGATTACAAAAATTAAATCTACATAAGTATCTATAACTCAGACAAAAATTTTATTAATATTTTATTAGATGTTCCTCTGGACACCTGAGTGCACAGACATTGATACAAATATCTAGATTTTCATAAAATCTTAATGCTACATAGCACTCTTGTGAGTTTTGTTTTTTAGGCTAGTGTTATATTCTGTATAATTTTCTGTTGCTTTCTTAACAATAAATGGATATATGCATAAGCTAAAATAGTTACATAATGCGTATAAAATGTATAAAACGTGCAGTATATATGTATATATACATGCACACAGTGTTTCGTATTTTCAATGTATTGATAAGGTAGATTGCATCTTTTTAGCTTTCTTGTGTGTTTAATTAACATCCTTATATATCAGTTATTATAAACCTATAAAATTATATTCTCCAATGTAGTTATTGTTGTGGCTCTGCAGGGGGACACATCAGGCAGTATTGAAATGTATGGGATGGACTATACAAGGACAGCCTAAGACTGTACTGGAGACCATGTGTTGGTGGAGATTAATATTAGGGCTTCACACCAGCAAGTCTACTCTACTACTTTAGTCTACACCTGACCCCATACAACTATTTCCTTACGATAGATTCTTAGAAATTTGATGGCTGAACGAAAAAAAAAGGTATACATTAATAAATTATCCTCCAGTTATTTCAATTGAAACTACCACTGCAAAGTAAAATGATCCCCCACACAATTTCCCAGTATAGGTTTCTGTCTTTTTTAAAATTTGACAAGTGACCAAATGCTCAATAAGCATTTGAAATTCTTCTTCAATATTTTTATTGCAATGATTATGTTTTATTGACCTCAAAGTGAATACTGGAATAATGTTAATTGGACTTTATATTTATCATTTACTTCTACAGTTTTTAATCCTTATTGTTAATGTATTTTTCTTTTTTATAGGAGCCACACCAAAAGTTCTAAGACAAAGTATTATGGGGGAAGTGCTATGGGAAAGTAATCAATTTTAGTAATACTCAGTATTTGGTGCCTGGCAGTACTGACAATACTCTAGTTCAGATGTGGCATATAGTTCATCATCTGGCATATAAATTCATATGGTCAGGACCTAATTGATGATAAAGACATGTGTGCTCCTCACTGGCTGACCATAGCCCTTCTACTTGTATACTATAGCCCATAAATGATATGATAAATATCATATGATCTTTGGATTTTGTTTCCTATCTCTGAACTTCAATAATGTTATATACAATGTATTATATAATTTTAATGTAAATATACTTATATGATATATTTATATATAAACATATAAACCACCCTATAATTATGTTGAAAATGCAAAATACTGTGTGCATGTATATGTACATATACATACTGCACATTATAAACATTTCATATGCAGTATGTAACTATTATAGCTTCTGCATATATCCATTTATTAATAAGGAAGCAACAGAAAAGTTTACAGAACATCACCTTGCAATGCTGTGGTAAGGAGCATGAAGTGACAGGAATCAAACTCGGAGTCTCACATTTTAGAGGCATGTATAATCCCACCTGTAGCATCAGCAATATGGTGTACTTGGTGCACAGAGCTGCAGATATAATATGGATACAGATTACTGACTGATGGCCATTAGAAAATTTATTAGGGGACAGAGTTTGTTAATATAGGCAGTGGATCCGGGCAGTGCCTTATCAGGAAATCTTTTCTTTTTTAATATCTTTATTTAGACACCTTGATTACAAACATGATTGTGGTTGGGTTTCAGTCATGTAAAGAAAACACCCCTTCACTAGTGCAACATTCCCATCACCAACGTCCCAAATCTCCCTCCTCCCCACCCCACCCCTGCCTGTTCTCTAGACAGGCTTATACTTCCCTCATTCATTCACATTGTTATAATAGTTCTCAATGTAGTTATTTCTTTAATTCCACTCAACACTCTTTGTGGTGAGCTACATGTAGTTATCAGGAAATCATAAAGGCAAAAGAGGGTAGTAAAAGAATGGGAACAAAGCAATGGATGTTTGTCTGCTGCAAGGGAACAAAGCCCAGATAAGATGCTTGCATAAGAAGTAATCTCATTGTTGTGAAAATTAGCTAGGGAAAGATGGTCCATATGTGCATATGTACTGGGCCTCAGTCATTTTGGATGGGCTATTTCCAAGGCTATTGCCTCAGGTCCCAGAGATGGTTGTTTCAGAACGCTGCATCAACCATGCCAGGACTTCAATATTACCTCTTAAGCCATCTTCCTATCTCCAACATGGTGACTTTTAACTTACATTGAGACATTTATTTGTTTTTCTATGTAAAATTTTTGTTAAAAAATCTACCAATATAGTTCTAAGCTCTTGTTTCATGGCTAAACATAGTCTTTGTCTTTTAAGTTCTGCAGAAATAACACATTTTCTCATGGTGGCCTTAAACTTTCTATATCTTTGTTTTATTTAGGGTTTATTTATGAATTTAAGAAAAAGATACATCAATTATATTTTACTCTAATTTCCAGTCAATTGTTAGATTTTTATATTTCAATGCTGATTAAACATGACTCAATTTCTTTTTTCCTTTATTCTTTTTTTGTTTTGTTTTGTTTTTGGGCCACACCCTGTGATGTTTAGGGGTTACTCCTGGCTATGCACTCAGAAATCACTCCTGGTTTGGGTTACCATATGAGACACTGGGGTTGAACTCAGGTCTTTCCTGGGTCTGCTGGATGCAAGGCAAACACCCTACAACTGTGCTATTGCTCTGGTCCCTGTTTTTTTGTTTTATATTAAGTTTACTTATATATTTGATTCTACTTCAGGGATCCAGACTATATATATATATATATTTTTTTTTTTTAGAAAAATTATATAATTTTTTATTTCATTGATCTTTTACTTAAAATTTAGTGCTCAATTTTATCTTTTGGACATTCTATTATTTTTGTATATTCACTTCATGAACTTAAAAGTCATGTCATCAAACTAACCCCCACCTCATCCCTACCCCAGCTAGATTTTTAAACTGGAGTTGTATAATATTTTTTAGATTAATTGGGCGGAAAATAGCACCCCAATTTCAAATACTGGGCTTTTAAAAAAGTTGTGATTTCTCCCCTGCCCACTGTCAGTTCAGTTATTCTCTATATAATGGATATATTTAAAAATATTTTATGTTTTCTATTTAAATTTTCTAAGCATATAAAGTTTTTAATGAATTCTTTTCTCCCATATTATTTTAAATTATTTTTAACTCTCCTAAATTTTGTTATTTTCAGACATATTAAATTCTATATTTTATCTCTAAATATATATTCTATATAATATAATAATGATTAAATCTAATAATTGAATTCCTGTTTCAGTAGGAAAAATAAAAAAAAAAATGGAAAGGTGAATTGATTTTTTTAGGACAGATTGTAGGTTCCAGGCTTGTTAATTGTTTGTATAACTACACAATAAAATAAACCTTACATTTCTGTTGTAGGTAATCCTATCTCTACTACTTCTTCTGCTACTAATTTCCTATTGTAATTAACCCTACTTTCTCTACCTATTGCCCTAACTTTCCATCATTAGCACCCCCACTTCACCTCCTACCCTAGTAAGTAGGAGTAAGATTGTCTAACAGTGCCATCTGCTGGCCACCACGAGAATGAAGAGAATTCACTTCTGTTCAACTTCCAATTTGGGTTGGTGTCTTAGAAGGCAGACCCAGGTTTGGAAACCAACAGCGTGTTGTCTGTGATTACAGCAAAGGGAAGATAATTAAAGTTAAAGACCTGACAAAGACTACCTAGTAAAGCTGGGAAACAATGAGACAAAAATAAAAAGGCTAAATACACAGACTCTGGTAGAAGAGCAAAAATAGGTGTGAAAGAAATCTGCAAATATTTTCCAGAAGGAAAATATTGAGAGAGATAAATTGATGCATTGAGAGAGCTATTGATAAAACAAAGGATGACAGAATCCTCTGTCTCCTCTCCCAAAGCTTAAAATTGACATTTTGGACAATTCCACATTAGACCAAGCTGAATCCTATTTTTTTCTCTGACTTTTTCTCTTCATCTTTTCTTTTCTTTCCCTTCTACCATTACTCCCTCTCTACTTTCCTCTTCTCTGTTTTATTTCTTTTTCGTCCCTTTTATTTTTCAGAAAAATAATTCTCTTTCTCATTCATCATTACAGTTGAGTATAAAAACAAAATCCCAATTATAGCTGAAAATTTAGGGATGGTACTTGAGGTATAGGGGATAGTACTTGTGGAAAAGGAAAGGCAATATTAATAAGTGAAAAAAGTGTGCCTGAATTTTTGGAAGTGTAGGGAGTTCCATTTTGAGATTCAGTTCTCCCTTCAACTACTCTACCTGTCTCTTGGCTATTGTCTGTTTCTTTTCTACTTGACTATTTTGCTCATTGCGATATCCCAAATATTTAAAACAGCACTTGGTGAATATAAAAAGTTCTATCTAAATATTTGCTCAAGGAATAAATTAATATTCTTTTGTAAAGCAAATCTGGCAGATTCTTTTTTATTATTTCCCTTTTGAAAGCATTACAGTGATATTACTTTCAGCCATTAAAGTATAATTTTTGACTTGTGGACTGATTTAAAAATGATACATGAGGATAATAAGTATCAACTTCACATAGAAATTGTCTTTTAAATTCTAACCAATAGAGTTAAAAACCTACTTATAATTTAGGGACTCTGTACCTTTCTTTTTCATAAATTAATTTTAAAAAGCAACAAAATGAGTAGGTTCTATCTGGCTTGGATTCTTAATTCTGCCTATATTTGCCCTTTAAGTACAGAGGTTAAAACAAAATTTATAAAGTTGAAAACTGTTCAGCATCTGATAAAATATCTTATTGGATATATTTTATCTACTGAGTTTTTTGCATTATAAATCCTTGGTAACACAGATGGAGAAATATTTATCTTACTGAACACAGAAAATGTTGGGTTTGCCTAATATTCTTCATGTGAATTTTCTTATGAATTTTCTCAAGAGAGGAGAGACAAAGCAGCTGTTTCTATTTTATAGGTGCTTTCACGGTAGTTACTGCTGTGTTAGGATTTTCTTTTCATTCCTTTTGTATTTTTCTTTATTTTTTGTTTGTTTGGGGGGATACACACCTGGTGGTATATGGGATTTACTCCTGGCCATCTTACAGATAGAAATGGGGTGGTTGCATGCAAGGCAAGTACCCTATCTTCTGTCTTTTGCTTCCAGTGTACTATCATTGTAGATTAAAGAATGTTCCTTGAAATTCAAAGTCCTGGGAGTTCCTAAATATCTCACAAATCTCTGTGATCATAGAAAATGCTTTTGCTCCAGTGCAGAGGATGTTAGGATGAATTAAATGCTGGCCTGAATGAAAAGAGTTGGGAAGATCAGTGGTTTATAACCTGAATGTAACTTTAGGTTGTTGTCACAGTAACCTACTTCAACCTTGACATTTTTTTTCCCAACTGGAATTTATGGCAGTAGTCATGGGGACAGGGTGGGTATTTAATTTTGAATTTCATTGACAACCTGTGAAATGCTAAATGCTCCAACATACTAAAATGTGTTTACTGGCATTACAGGTAGAGGTTGCTAAGGCCCTGGTAGTGTTCCTGGTTGACTATAACATAGATGAAAATGGAATAGCATTTGTGAGTCTTAGTTTTGGTTTCTGGGAGATGGTAGTAATAATGTCTCTTAAGAAGAGATGCTGTTATCACACTTATTTGTGGGATATATATATATATATGTAGTATATAAAAAGCTAGTTTGTAATAGAAACAAAGGCCAGAGGGACCAGTCCATGAAAGCTTGACACAAATAGCAAAGGAATGCAGTTAGAGGAGAGAAGGGACTACTATGACAATGATAGCTGGAAATAATTACTCTGGACAAGAATTAGATATGCTACACATCACAAGGAACAAGAGCAATCAGTGGTGGCGAGGTTGTGGGGAGAAAGGAACTCTCATTCACTGCTGGTGGGAATGACATCTAGTCCAGCCCTTATGGAAAATAATATGGAGATTCCTCAAAAAACTGGGAATTGAGCTCCTATTTGATCCAGCTATACCACTCCTAGGGATATACCCCAGGAACACAAAAATACAATACAAAAATCCCTTCTTCACACCTATATTCATTGCAGAACTTTTTACAATAGCCAGACTCTGGAAACAATCAAGATGCCCTTCAACAGACGAATGGCTAAAGAAACTGTGGTACACATACACAATGGAATATTATGTATCCGTGAGGAGAGATGAAGTCATGAAATTTTCCTATACATGGATGTACATGGACTCTATTATGTTGAGTGAAATTAGTCAGAGGGAGAGAATGTGACACATATACAGAATATTCTCATTCATCTATGGGTTTTATGAAAAATTAAAGACATTGAAATAATTCCCAGAGATGAGGGCCAGAAGAACTGACTCAAGATAAGAAGCTTACCATAGAGTGTGCTGAGTGTAGTTAGAGAAATAACTACGCTGAGAACTATCATAACAATGTCAATGAGTGAGAAAGCCTGTCTTGAATATAAGCAGGGGGTGAGGAGGGCAGAGATGGGGCATTGGTGATGGGGAGTTTGTTATGACTGAAACCCAGCTACAATTATATTTGTAATCGCGGTGTTTAAATAAATTATTGATCACTTAAAAAAGAATTAGGTGTGCTAGAAGGAGATAAAGTCATTCCCTTTCAGAAACAATATTGCAAATCAAAATGCCTAAAAGGAAGAAAGAAAGACAGAGAGAAGAAAAATGTCTGTTACAGAGGACAGGGAGGAAAGTGAGAAACTGGGGACCTTGGTGTTGGGAAATATACACTGTTGAATGGTGATGTACATTCTATGACTGAAACTCGTCTTGAACAACTTGGTAACTGTGGATTTCACAGTGATTCAATTACATAGTTTATTTGAACAATAAATAAAAGGAAAGGGGGAAAAGGAGTTCTTGTTACTATGAATCTATGAGTTCTAAAGTCTAGTGCCCATCCGGGGGTACTTGTTGGTGGTTATGATCACAGCCTTGACCTCTTGGTTTCTTTTATGTCTTTCAGGTACCTCGGAATCACAAGACCCCTGACCTACCCTGTGCGACAGAACGGAAAATGCATGGCAAAGATAATCATCGGAGTCTGGCTGCTCTCTGCTTCTATCACTCTGCCTCCCCTCTTCGGCTGGGCCCAGAATGTCAACGACAACAAGGTGTGTCTGATCAGCCAGGATTTCGGCTACACGATTTACTCTACTGCTGTGGCGTTCTACATCCCGATGTCTGTCATGCTCTTCATGTATTACCGAATCTACAAGGCTGCCCGCAAGAGCGCTGCCCGTCACCGATTCCCTGGCTTCCCCCGGCTGGAGGAGCCTGAGAGTGGCATCTCCCTGCAGAGCATTGGAAAGGTGCCCAAGGATGTGGAGGAGTGCGCCAACATCTCCAAGCTCCTCAAGCATGAACGAAGAAACATCTCTATCTTCAAGCGGGAACAGAAAGCTGCGACTACCCTGGGGATCATCGTTGGAGCCTTCACCGTGTGCTGGTTGCCCTTCTTCCTCCTCTCTACTGCCAGGCCTTTCATCTGCGGTACCGTCTGTAGCTGCATCCCCCTGTGGGTCGAGAGGACCTTTCTTTGGCTGGGATACGCGAACTCTCTGATCAACCCCTTTATCTATGCCTTCTTCAACCGCGACCTGAGAACCACCTACCGTAGCCTGCTCCAGTGCCAGTACCGAAACATCAACCGCAAGCTCTCCGCTGCAGGTATGCATGAGGCGCTGAAGCCAGGAGAGAGGCCTGAGAGACTCGAGTACTTACTGTAAGGTAATTTCCTCATGGTGGTTTTTTTTTTTTTTTTAACATTTTTTTAGTCTACCCACCACTTCGTAGAACTTTTGAACTTTTTGATTTTTTTAATTTAGATTTTTTTCCACCATGAAATAGATTTTTTTTAATTTTATTGAGACCATTGTGAATGACAAGTCTTTCACAGTTGTATCTCAAGCCCATAGTGACAGCAAATCAGGGCCATTCCCGCCACCATAGTTCCCAGTACATACACCCATACCTCCACTCTTAGTCACCTGGACTATTAGTGTAACAGGTCCTTTTTGTGTTTAGATTGTTATAGTTGGGTCTCTTGACTCCACTGCCATTGATTTTTGGCTTGGGCGTTTAGATCTGACAGCCACCATTTTTTATTTTTTTACTCAATGCTCTTGAGACCACTTGGTCCCACTGCCATTGATTTTTGGCTTGAGCATTTAGATCTGACCCCCATCCCTTTTTATTTTTTTTACTCAATGCTCCTGAGACCACTTGGTCCCTGGGTCCCATCTTTTTTTTTTTTTTTTTTTTTGGTAGAAGAACATAGAAATATGAGGCCAAACAAAATGATTCATGTTTTAAGGTTCTATGAAAAAGGCGGGACTAGAAGATATAAAAAGAGGGGGGGCAAGTGTGGCAAGATTTTTTTTTTACATAGGCTCAGTAAATGTTGGGGAAATTAAAAAGAAAACTTCCTTGTCCTAAGATATACAGGGTGCCTCCACCCATGAAGCATACTGTTGCAAGACCAACTACAGGCTCCAACCCAAAGGTCTTTGGGTAAATAAATAAAGACCCTAACCCTAAGGTCTTTATTTATGGTCCTAGGAGAAGTTCTGCTCAGTCGAAGTTGTAGTCAGTCTTCTGTAATTAGTGATCTTAGTTTTTGCACAGGTCCTAGGACAAAGCCAAGGGTAAAGTCTTTTTTATGGCCCCAGGAAAAGTTCTGCTCAGTCACAATTGTTGTAGTCAATCTTCTATAATTAGAGATCTTGTTTTATGCACAAGAACTTTTGAACTTTATTAGAGAAATTTTTCAGATCATATTAGATATGACTTCAAAGTGACTCTCCTTGGAACTCAGTAGAATTCCAAAATCTATTTTATGAATTTATATGGGAGGAGAAAATTGATTAGCTAGTGAATTTCAGGTAACGTAATTGATGACAAGAACGGTGACATTGCATAAACTAATATCCATAATAAATAATACTTACATGATATCCTTCTGTTCTATTCTTCAACATTCATTATTTGCTGTTATTCTAACATCAATTAAACCTTTTAATGACTTCATACTTTTCTAATAAATTATTCTGAGGAAGGATGTACAGTGATCTTTCTAATATGCTGCTTGACAAAAGGAAGCAGTCTAAGACAAAGGAAAATAATTAGTGTAGATGGATCCCAGATAGATCAAGGGCCTGAAAGCTACAGAACTTTCAGTAATAGTTACCCACCGTGTTGGAAGTTGAGAACTGATAGAGTTATTGAGATTTATTGAATGTGTTTAAGAGTAATTTATTACTATCCTGAAAGCAAATGCAACAGGCTGTTGGGATCTGGAAAAGAAATGGAAAGGTTACTAAGAAGATAGAAATGGCATGGGTAATCCACATGATAATGAATTTGATACTGTAAAGATGGAAGGAGACAGGTTAGTAGTAGAGTCATTTCTGGCTCTAAAGATTTTGCTTGAAATTTGAGGTAAAGAAGACATCTTCATGTTTGACAGCATAAGTGAATGAACGGGAAAGCAAAGAGTACTGATGAGAGAGAAAGACAGCAGATTAGTGTTGGAAAAGAGAGGAAGTGATACCCTTTGCATTGAACCTACTGGCTTCAAAGAACTAAGGCCCAATGCAACTGAGAACAACTACCCTTGCCATCCCATCCAATCTCTTCCCTTGATAATAGAGGTCACAGGGTTCTAGAAACTGGCATGTTCAACAGTCTCATCTTTGAATCTTCTTCTGTGAAGTTTTCATATACTTGAATGTCTTTCTTTTTCATACAGGTGGCTTAAGATCTCTGTGCTTCCATCTGTCTTGGGCAAACAGTCCTGTTTAAGGAGAGTTCCAAAGGTTGAAGGAATCCAGAGGCAATAATCCATAGGTGCCAGATAGAGCACTAAATGTCCTTATCACTGTTGGAGTGACACTACAGTGGGTTAATCATTTTCCTTGCATGTGGTCAACCTGAATTTAATTTCTGGCACTCCATATTGTTCCCTTACCAATGCCTGAGTACTGAGAACCAGGAGTAAGCTCTAAGTACTGATGCATGTGGCTCCCAAGACAAAAATAATTAAAAAGTGTCTTTATGTGCAATGAAATATAGAAATTTATGATTTCCTTAAATGACTCTGAAAACTCAATTTTTTCTCTAACTTACCACTAGAACTAGTCAGGCTAGACATTTAATAGGGATGAGGAAAAATCATAATTTGTGTGATTTCTTATCCAAAAAATTCAGAAGTAAGATTACATATAAGTTAATTCTTCAACCTGGCATAGCTTCACAGGTATTATTTTTTACTTCTTTTATAAATGTTCTTCTGAACAGATGAGTGCTAATAAAAAGTAAAAATGTTAAAAATTTAAATTTTTTTAAATATTCATTGTGATTAATGTATAGCTCTGGAGATCTTCCTAGGCCAATCATAATCTTATTCAAATGATCACTAGTAGGTATCTTTCAGGTTCTAAATTCCTTCAGACAAGCTCTAAATTTTAGCCATATTCTGAAGTGTAAGTTCTAATGCTTGAGGCATAATAGATGAGTGATAGAAGTAATAACAATTATTTGAGCATATGTACTATACCATCCTATCTTTAAAATAGGTAGTTCTAGCCCCCACCTCACTTTTAAGAAGAATATAACAATGGATCACAGACATCAAATAACTTACCTAAGGTCACTTAGACTCTTAAGTAATAGATGTAATGTAAATAAACTCAATGTATGTGTTCAACTATTATGCAACATTATTTGTCAAATTATTTCAAATTGTAGGCATTAAAGAACATTTGAGCTAGAAAATATGTCAATTTTCTCTGAAGACAGATTTCTCTTAGACACTTATTAATAGAAATAAGCAGCGATTATTCAATTTTTTATTAAATTTATTAAATGTCAGTACAAATGAAACCTCCTTGACAAAATCATGGTAGCTTCTAAGATGAAATGAATAAGGAAAGTGTATTGATAGAGTTGACATGATATCAATGCATCAAACCAATATACCAAAAATAATCAACCCAACTTTGGCTGGCTGATTTTAAGGTAAGGAACTGGTGAAGACTGGACAGAGTTTATGAGATAAGCTTTGAACTGGTGAATACCAGTGAGAGTAAAGTGAGAGACATGAAGAAAGTAAGTAATGAGAAAACTGCTTGTCTGATATATTAAGCTATTTTAGTTGATGTTTAATTTTATATATAAGAACCAACTATTTTCAAAACAATAGCTAGATTATTTAGGTTAGTTATAAAATTCTTTAATGCAAGAACTTATATGAGATTCTATCTTCAGGAGTAACATGCTGAGAGACATGTTTAAAAAGTGTCTTTAGAATTAAGGAAAAGGCAGATAAATAGAAAGGCTGATGATGGGGGATTGAATTAAGAATCCAGTGTAGAAATTTCCTGAACTGGAAAACAAAATCATTGTATTTTCATATTTCCTACAGAGTCAAAGTCCTTGAGGGTAATTTTACTATTTTAGCTACCATTTAACTCATAATTAAGTTATTTTACAAAAGGATAATTTCTCAAAGTCACATAAACAGATTTTCATTTGGAAAATAATAATAACTCACATGTATTAAAAATTCACTCTCAGTTTTGCTAAGCAATCTTAATTATAGAACTTAATCTGAAACATTACAACACTTGGTTTTCTTTATTATTATTATTTTGTAATTTAGATAGCATGGTTACAATAGTATTTACTTTTTAATCTTACTGTGCACAAAATAGTGTCTCTTGATCATCACCAGAGTCCATCTCTTCCTCTTCCCTGTAAGCACCCCCCTGCTAAGTAACCTCCATTCTGTATTCATCTTCAAAGGGGTTGCTGTCATTAGATACAAGTCATTTCCTTGCTTTTTTCTTTACACACCGCATATAGAGATAATCTGGAATTGTCCAACATCTAATTTTGTTCTCTCTCTATTCAAGTTGAAAGAGGCAGTATTTCCAAAGCTGACTAGTGTTCTATTGCTATCATATATACTTATCATAATTTCTTCATTATCATTGAACAGTTGGGTTGTTTCCATATCATAGCTATTGGAAATAATGCAGCAATAAACATAGGTGTGCACATATATTTTTAAGTAAATATTTTTGTGTTCTTGGTGTAACTACCTAGAAGTCAAATTAGTGAGTCAAATTACAAGAGTTTTTAAATTTTTGAGGACACCATTTTGTTTTCCATAGCAGCTGAACAAAAAATAATGAAGGAATGCTCTTTTTTTTTAAACTGCATCAACATAGCACTGCTGGTTTTTGTTTGTTTTGTGCTTTGTTTTGTCTTGTTTTGTTTCTGTGTTGTTGTTGTTGTTTTATTAACTTGGATGTTCCCAAGGTTTACTCTTGACTCTGCACTCAAGAATCACTCCATGCCCTGTTTGGGGGAGGATATGCTCTGTAAGAGCTCTAACTTGGGTTAGCTGCATAAAAGCCAAGTGCTTTACCTTCTACTTTCTCTCTACTCTGTGCCTCACCCCCCATGCATAATTATTTTCCAATTTTTTTTCTCTCAGTGTGTTTATTTTGAAGATTCAAATGTGTCTCTTGTAAGCACAGAAGATTGTATTTTGTTTCAAAATCTATCCAGCCATTCTATGCTTTTTGACAAAGAAGTTCAATGCATTGACAGTTGAACAGGTTACGGCTATCAAGGAACCTGTGACTTTCTATAAGTAGTTTTGGTATTTTTGCAAGTTTTCTTATTTTCTTGTGTCATGATATTACTTTTATATAACAATTAGTCCTTATTTACCTCATCTTATTCATTTTTTCTGCTTATTTTTATTCTTGTTTTTGGACCACTTACAGCAATGCTCAGGGGTTATTCCTGGAGCCATACTCGGAGATCACCCTTAATGATGCTCAGAGAACCCTGTAGTTTGCCATGGATCAAACTCAGGTTAACTGTGTGCAAAGAAAACTCTCTACTATTGCTCTAGCTCCTCTAATTTTTGTTTTAAAATATATTTTTGAGGGGCCAGAGAGATAGCACAACGGTAGCGCATTTGCCTTGCAAGCGCTAATTCAAACCAATGGTGGTTTGAATCCCAGCATTCCATATGGTCCCCGTGCGTGCCAGGAGTGATTTCTGAGCAGAGAGCTAGGAGTAACCCCTGAGCATTGCTGGCTGTGGCCCCAAAACCAAATATATATATATTTTTTGAATTAAAATTATATTTTATTTTGAAGTTTACAACTAATGACTAAGCTTATTTTTTCTTCCAAGTTTGTGGGATCCAATTCCAATATTACATCTGTTAGTTTTCTTATTGCCTTCCCACATTTTCACCCACTTAAGACTTTTATGTATTATTTTACTTCCAACTGGAGTTTCCTTGCTTTTCAAAGGAGAGATCATTTAGAATGCTTTGTAAAACTGGTTTGGAGGCAGTGATGCCCTCAGGTATAACAAATGTTTGCAAATGTTTTATTACACCCTCTCTCAAATCTCTGTCAATTATGTGGCAAAAAAAGCATTCTTAATTGGAGGTTCTTTTATTTCAGTACTTTGAAAATATTTTGTAGTTTCCTTTTTGCTTATAGTTTCATTGGAGAAATTAAATGTAAATCTAATGGGAATTCCCTTGTAGTTTTAGGAGAGTCTCTCTCTTTGGGTTTTGGACATTATTAAGATATGCCTTGATGTTCTGTTATGATTAATTTTGCTTGAAAGCCTCATTTAGAGATGTTTTTGGTTATTTTTATGTCAATAAATATTTATCTTTCCTCTCTTTGTCTTCAGGTTTTCTTATGATGCAGACACATCTTGTGATGTTTTATAAATCCCTTAGACTTTCTTTTTTCGTTGTTCTTTTTTTTTCTTTGATGACACCACGTACTTTTCCTTGATGTCTTCACTGATGTGAGTTTCAGCTTCTGTCCTGATTTCCAATTTCTGTAACTAAGTTATTTAACCAACTAGTTAGTTTCAACTATTAGCTTTTAAACTCTGCTTGGGTAAGTATTTCCATCTTTTCTCCATAAAGCCTTCTTTGAGCTTTTAGATAGCTTTTTTCACTGATTTCTTTACACCATTAACTATTATAAGGATTGCTGCTTTCAGTTTTGATATACATAGGCTACTCCTGGGCTTTTGTCTCCATCTTTTAATAAAATTAAATTCTGTTTTTTTTTTCATTATTCCTAGTACTACTTGGTATCTGGGTTCAAACTGACTTGATCCAGGGCTCCTGATCATGAGATTAATGGTGTATTGAAGTAATGAAGATCTGGATGGTCACTTGGATTTATGGTTATTATTAGTTCTATGATCCTGTTGTAGCTCTGAGATATAGTCAATTTAGTGTGAAAGACTAGGGATTACAATTGATAGAGTCTGGCACCTGATATTTTTAGTTACAGTTTAACCTAGGAAGCAACTGAGGATAGTAGTTTCAAGTACCCAATCATCATTATTAGCAGGATATATAGCTACTATTATTACAGTATTAATAATTATTAATAATTATATTAGTATATTATATATTAGTTCTGGCTGACAACCCATGGGATGCTTCTGTTATGGTCTGGTTAGGTCTGTGACAATAAGTTGGAGTAGACTTTCATTGCTAAGAGAGTAATTAATTCATGAGTGACCCTGTTGACCTATAAAAAAATCTAAAAGATGATTGGGGTAGAAGTGGGAGTTCTACATTACAGTTCATACTACATTGTGATTTGTTTGTGTTGTTTTTGAAATAGTCTGTTAGACTACCTTGTGTATTGATTTTCCCACAGTTACTAGTTTTAAAAAACCTAGGTAGTCGCTTTCAGAGAATTTAGGTTTGTATGTCAAAGGGTAGATGTGGAACAAAATTCCTTTAACCTTTGTAACTAATCTTCAGATTAGAAATGGCCCAAGTTCATGAACTCATATATTGGATGGATTTGAGTGGCAGGTCAGAGATGTTTATCATCAAATTTTTTTAGAATGGTTTTTTTTTTTTTCCTTTTCATGTTCTTTGGCTCTAACCATATGTCCCTTTTACTGGTTTTTAAATCTGGGGTGGGAGGTAATGGTAATTTCTTCCATAGTTACCAGTATTGAATGAGTTTAGCTCTGCTTACTCAAATCTGAGGGGATAGTTTGATTTGGTTATATTTGGGAAAACTGCCAGCTATGCTGCCATAAGTTGAGTTGTTAAGTTTAGTGGCAGTCCCAAGGAGGACTGGATTGTTGATTGGGATGGGTAGATAACACTTTGGGCTGAGTATCCTTTTATTCAGTGAGCTGCAAGGGACTGGCATGCAGGTTGGGCTGACATCTTAAAGAGCTTCTGGACAGGTGAAACTGAGAATAGTTTTCACTGCTATCCCTCAAGCACATTAAAGGATCTGGCATCTTAAAGAATTACTTGGAGTTATTCATCTCCAGAATATTGACAGTAGTAGTCTCCACTACACAATCTCTCAATCACTGACAAAAGTCAAAGCTCACCAAGTTCACCTTTTGTTTTCACCTACACCACTTGTTATCTTTCAAGTGATTCTTGTCTTTTTTCAACTCCCAACTCAGGGTTGATGTTGGCCATTTAGTTGTATGTCCAACTAGTATGAGCCCTTTGCAAGTTCTCCATGGCTGAGAGGATTTCAGAAACTCCAACTCACACGTAACTGCTTTTTCTTAATCATTTTTTTTTTTACTTTCTCACTGCACTCTCACTCTCACTTGATGTTCTTTTGGAAGGGTGTCTTCTGGAAGATCTAGGCAAGATTGTTCTGATGATTCTTTGCAGGGTGTGTGTCTAACTTCATCCTTTGTATAGATTTTTCTGGAGGATATTATCTTAGAAGCTTCCCTTAATTAGGCCATGTTAGCTCCCTTAAACCGTTGAGATTAGTATTTTTTTCCTCTCTCTTCCAAAGATGAAAAAATAAGGATGGGTAAAGATTTAAATATCCTCCTAAAATCATACACATAAAACTGAACCCAGAGAGTCTGTTTTCAAGGGTGTCTTTAATATCCACACTTCAGTAGTTTATAATAGGAGTAAACTCTGCAGACTTAAAGTCTTAAGGATATTTGCATTTGTGTCTTTAGCTATTGTTGATATAAGATAAAAGATTTAGATAGCCTATCAGAACATCACACTACTGGCTGTTGTCTGTGTAGTGAGGAAGCAGATATAAGTCAGCAATTGAGTAGGGCAGTAGATCAGTAATATGTTACATAAAGAACATATGACTGTCTATAACCTACAGAACTGCTTCTCTAAGTTAAAAAATGACTATTCCTGGGGCCACAGTGGTGGCAAAAGTGTTAGGGCATTTGTCTTGCATGCACTAACCTAGGACAAACCACGGTTCGATCTTCCAGTGTCCCATATGGTTCCCCAAGTCAGGAGTGATTTCTGAGCACATAGTCAGGAGTAACCTCTAAGCATCACTGCGTGTGGCCCAAAAACAAAAACAAAAAAAATTAAAAAAAAAGAAATGACTATCCCTTCATTTAAAAATAATTTGGCAGTTTTATATACCCCTGACCTTTATGAAATTTATAATGAGTGATTTGGAGTAGCTGGTGTTTTTATAATTATATATGCTACGGCATTATAGTCACTCCCACTATTAGAAATATTACTCTTAAAGCTAATTATACCTGCTCTGTATTGACAAGAATACAGAAAATATAGATGTTTTCTTGCTCTGTGTATGCACTTCCATACATAAAGATATATAAATATACACATATACTCACTAGCTCATTTTGTAATAAGAACAAAAGATATATAGAGACAGGAAAAGATATAGACTTCAAAGGAGAGAGAACTAATTCAGAGCTTATCCTAATCTTGATCAAAGCAGATTTTATAAAGGGCATGGCTTCAAGCATATTTTATCAGTGGTAAAAATATTTGTAAGCAGAGAAGACATAACATTCCAGGTGAGGGGAATATTTTATACATATATAGTCTATTTGTATAGAGCGGGATTTTTTCCCCCAAAGGACAATATGAACCTAAGATTAGGTATGAGGTGATAGAAGCTTTGAGAATTATAATGGAAAGGTAGAAAGAGATAAAATGGAAAAATCTTCCATTCCAGTTTCAGGGATTTGAAATTCTAATATAAACAAGAGGGTTTTTACCTCCAGGTGTATTTTAGAATGTCTATAAAACATCTTTGGTTGTCATAGCATTGGGAGGGAAGACCTACTTCACTGTTGATACTGATTAATCTTGCAAAGAAAGAGAATAAACTCTGTGTTAAAGACATATTCGGGGAATGAATCAAAAGATAAAGATTGGAAGCAAAGAATATCTTGACTTAATTTGTCTAAAAATATATGATATCTTTTTCTACAAGCATGTTGCCATGCCTGGTAAAAGATAGAAATATGAGTAAGTGACAGCACTTGCTTTGGAAGCAATACATAGTTCACTGTACATTGGAGTGAGAGAACTATAAAGGACAAGTAATCAGGACCTTTAAATATTTAAAGAATGATAATAAGTGACAACAGCATTTCTACAGATTACAATGTGTCTGTCAGCTTGTGTGTGAACACTATTGTCTACAGATACAATCTTGGTATAGAGCCTACACCAAATTGAAACCAAGTGAGCAACATGTGATTAACCCAAAATAACTCAACTTTACTGGAATCTTGAAGAGCAACATCATGTTCTAATCACAGTTCCTAACAAATCTTTTCAGAACCTTTAACTCCGTTTATGATACTAGTTTTCTGAAATCTTTTACCAGCCTAGTCTTTTTTTTTTTTTTTTTTTTTTGGTTTTTTTGGTCACACCCAGCAGTGCTCAGGGGTTACTCCTGGCTCCATGCTCAGAAATTGCTCCCGGCAGGCTCGGGGGGACCACATGGGGCACCGGAATTTGAACTGATGACCTTTTGCATGAAAGGCAAACATTCTACCACCATGCTATCTACCGGGCCCCATCTGGCCTAGTCTTGAAGCACTTCCCATAAGTCTTGAAATTCCTCCCAGGGTTTTTCTCCCCTATGCCAGCATAGACTTTTGTTTATCTTTTACTTTAGCTCCTAGCTGTACCTCTTCTATTTTCCTCATCTCCTATGTAATATTTATCTATTACATATATCTATCTTCTATTTTCCTCATCTCCTATGTAATATTATTCTTCATTTTCTGTGTAAATAAGATGTCTAGACAATGTACTACTATTTCTACATATTTACTTATTCATTCCCATTTTTTGACTTGTGCTAGTGATCAAACATAGGTCTCATAAATGCATGGCATATGCTGTGCTACTGAGCCACATCCTTGGTCCCTTGTGCTTATTCAGAATTAAAAGAGGCTCCTAAATTCAGTGAGCATTCATGGGGAATTTTTCTTGAAGAAGGAACTGAGGGAAAAATCCTGTGAATGCTTCTGTAATAGTTATTATATTTCTTGACTTTTAATTATATGCTTGGTCTCCTTTTTAAGTTTTCAATTACTGGAATTACAAAACCTAATGTGCTGATGAATTATAAGAAGAGCTTTTTCTTTTAATATGATGACATAGATTTGCTATGTATGGATTATAAATAACTTTTAGGTATGATACCTTAGTGACATCTGTCCTTTGACACCGTGATGGTGAACAATGCTGAAAAGCAGTTTCTAAAATACTTTCCTATTCAACACTTTATGAATTGTTTTGAAATAAGTTCATCTTTAGCTTATCTCTTTTCCTGTTGGCGATTGTATTATCTTTCTCTTCAAAGATATCATGATCTCTACTAATTGTAGTAGTGAATTATAATGAAATAACCTTGAATTTCTGTCATGACTCTGTCAATATGCTGCTGCAGAATGTGCTGAGGAGCTCAGGGAAATTTTACATTTTTTATGAAATCCAGTGATAACCAGAAAGAAGCAACTGCCAAACTGGCCTCAGTAGAAATTAGGACAAAGCATCAAAGCCCCTGAAATTCTGGGTAACTATGATGGAATGTTATCTTAAGGATAAAAGCAAAAAGTTTGGCATATCATCTTTTTTTTTTCTTCTATTAACAGTAGTTTTGTTCCTCAACATTGACTAAGTAGAACTCAGAAATTTATTTTATTAAATTATCAGTTAATAATAATAATAATGATACCTTGGTAGCTTCATGATTTGTAGTTGCATACATTTTAACTTTGCTGGGTCTCTTTAAAGTAGAAAATTCAGGCTATGGTACTTTTTCTTTTTAAATTTGTTTTTGTTTTCTCAGTTCTTAAGAAGTATACCTAGTACAAAATAATATAAAGCTGTCCAGATAGACATGTAAAGAAACCTTTCTTGGATGTCTTAGGAAGAAAGTATCCTATGTCGAAATAGTGAAGGACGATGTTTGCAGAAGACATTGAAGAAAATAAAGTATTTTAACAAAAGGCACGGCAGGGTGGAGGTAGAGTGGGAATTACTCAAAACTGAGGGAACAATATAGACAAAGGGGCACAGATTTAGATGAGAACTATTTTTTTTTTCAGCAATGTCTGGAGACTGGATAGATTGAGGTCAAGATGGAAGTTCATGTGGGCAATATGTGGAGTCTTTTGAGCATCTGTAAACCCAGAACTGCATTTGAATAGGCATTTAATGTATGAGAAAGGAGAACAAAGTAAAAGAGAGTTCTCTGTCAAGAGGTTCATAGGAGGCGACTGCTGCGTAGACTAGGAAAGAGGCCAAGGGTGACTGAATGTTTGGATGTTGATCAATAGGTAGGTAGTGTGGAAAGGGAGATTTTAGAGATTTTAGTGCTATAATTTGTGACCAGAGAAATTCAGCAGAATTCATGAATTGTGATGAGCAGAGCAATGCTGTACTGAAGAGAAAGTGCATTCTCTGTACAGAGACATGATTACTGTTAGAGATATAGCCTATTTTCTTCCTTTTTTAAAATTGGTTTTTACCATGAATACATTTTTTTCTTTTATAAAATCTTTATTTAAGCACCATAATTACAAACATGATTGTAGTTGGGTTTCAGTCATAAACAAAACGCCCCCCCCCCTTCACCAGTGCAACCTTCCCACCACCAATGCCTTCCTCTCTCCTCTTCTACCCCTGTCTGTTTTCAAGACAGGCATTCTACTTCTCTTATTTATTAACATTGTCTTCTAGTTGTTAGTGTAGTTATTTCCCTAACAGCATTCACCACTCTTTTTTGTGAGCTGGTCCTTCGGGCCCTTAACTATATTGTCTCTGGGCATTATTAGAATAATGTCTTTAATTTTTCTTAATACCCATAGATGATTGAGACTATTCTGTGTCTATCACTCTCCCTCTGACTTATGTCAATCAGCATAATAGATTTCATATCCATCCATGTATAGGAAATTTTCATAACTTCATTTCTCCTGATAGCTGCATTATATTCCATTGTGTATATGTATCAGTTTCTTTAGCCATTCCTTTGTTGAAAGGCACCTTGGTTGTTTCCAGAGTCTGGCTATTGTAAATAGTGCTGCAATGAATATAGGTGTGAGGAAGAGATTTTTTGTATTGCATTTTTATGTTCCTACAGTATATCCATAGGAGTGGTATAGCTGGATCATATGGGAGCTCAATTTCCAGTTTTTTTGAGGAGATATAGCCTATATTCAGTGCCAATTTTTAGATCCAAGGGGATCTGGATCCCTGGATCTCTACTGCAGTGTGACACTAGTTCTCATTACATAAGGAGGGGAACAGTGTTTTTGGAGAAGACTGGTCCTGTTACCAGGAAAGACCTTTCATGAAAATCTTGGAGGATACTTTAAATTGGAGGGCAAATTAGAGGTTGGGGTGCAATGGCTATCTGGGGAGCTATAGAATTAGTTTTTAAACTCACAGTTATAGTTATGTAAATTGAATCCGGTGAAGGTTCAGAGTTAAGGAAGTGTGGATCTCAAAAAAGTGACTTTACCTATACCTAGAAGAAACTTGCTTAGCAGTTGACTGAGGCTTCTCTATAAATCTTGCCACTTTAGTAGCATAGAAGGAAGCCCATGTGTGGAAGTCAATGTACTAAAGCAAGTAGGGTTTCCTGGCCTCTGCACCTATGTATTCCTATTTGTACCTGGGTTTGAAAGGAATAATTCATTAGTAGTCATCATTGTTTCTTTTAAGTAGGAATGAAAGTCGAATTATGCAATGATTTTTGGGAATATAGCTATATGGGGCATAGCTATGTTAAGAGTGAATTTCTAAATGTGTTATCTGGGGCTGATTTGCAAATATATAGAGAGCATGGCAACTTGTGTAAAGCATGGATTTTATAAAATAAAGTCCATGGCACTTATTTTAATCTTTGGAGGTACTTGTCACCTTTTAGATACTACAAATGATTCAAATGACTGAATGCTGCAAAAAATTAAATGTATCCACTGCAAAATGAAAGCTTACTTTTATGACTTAGCTAAATCATTTTCTTGTCTCTCCCCTCTTTCTTTTATAGATGAAAGTCTGACTAAGGTCGAAAAGAAGAGTCGATTTTCGTTCAACAGCGGAATAAAGAAAACGAAAGAAATCCAGAGATTTCAACAACATAAATGTTCGGCATTTGCTGTAGAGTACAATGCGACTTCTGTCCCTTCTTGCAATGTATAAACATGACAAGCAGGGTCACCTATTATACAAAGTATATGATGAGGGAGATGGTGACCTCTCCTTTCTTTGAGGTGGATCAATTCTCTCCTGTGCTAATGAAAAGAGTTTCAGTTTGAAACAGCCAAATTGGCTCAGCAGTTAGCACATGAATAGAATTGAATTCTAGAAAGGGAACAAACAGTTTCTGGTGCTTTGTATACGTCTAAGTCCACATAAGTGGAAGAAAGTACACTTCCCGTGCTTCTATGTCTAAGCATTGTGGTAAATATTTGGGAACCATCAATGAGATAAGAATGCATTTCATTGTAGGACAGAAGGGTGTTTCCCCAAGCAAAATGCAGTAAGCAAAAGTATTGAATATGTTGCATGTCCTTGTTAGAAAACAGTCTTGTCAACTAATACAAATGATTTTCTTGAGCAGTGTCTGTTTAAAGCTTTCGTCAAATAGTATGGCTTTCTGCAGGGTGTCTGTGACTTCCCCACCAACATATTTTCTTTGTTAACTCACTTATTGTTATGATACAATTCAGGAATAGATCTCAGGATGGAGGGTCTTAAGACCTAAAAAAAAAAGCTTGTTCTTGTACTTTCACTTTTTTGAGGGGTTCTGAGAGTGAGGGAGGATTCCTTTTGTGAAGATTGTTAACTGAATGAAGGGTGAGTGCTCACAAATCACACTGTATATTAACATGGTTTTTGGCACAGAGCTTTTGACTGTCATATTTATCCAAGTTGCAAGGGACCCGCGGGCTTTTCCATAACCGTTTTTTTGTGGGGAAAATATATGAATATCTGGGCTCCATGAAAGGTTATGATGCTTCTGGAGCTGGAACCATCAACATGATAATCCTTACTGTGCAGTATCGTATTAAACTGAATTGTGTGCTACCAAAGGTCGTCCGACCTCTATTGAGAATACCATTTTGTTTCATGTAAAAGATTTGTGTTTTGTGTTCTCTGTATCTTAAATCAAACGTGTGCCTGGTCAGTTCAGATTGTTTCCTTTCTCTCTCCCCAAAGTTCAGGACAGATAAGAAATTAGAAAAGATTCCGTTATTGATAGTATTTTAAAAGAATGTAGGAGAAGATGACCTGGGGAGTAGAGAGATCAGGAATAAAGAGTGCCTCTAAAGGGAAAAATGAATGAAACACTTCATTTGATAGAAGAGAATGGAAAGAGAATATTATTTTCCTACAATAAATGTAGCTATGCTCTCATATGATAATGTGGAATTCAACGTGGATCGTGGATTCTTTCAACTTTCACTGACATTGCTTCTTACCTGACAGAGGGAGTGATGCCCCTTCCTGAAAGGGGAGGTGGCCATTGCTCTTTCAGATAAAGCCTGTATAAACCCTGAACCACAGAATTGCTAATGTGACTGTTTATGCTTATATCAATAACTTAAATAATAAATTATTATCAGATAAATGTTGTTAAACTTGAAAATGTTTTATTATATTACATCAAATAAAGTTATTTGTAGCCGTAATAAAGTGACTGAAGTGATGGTTTTTTTCTCCGTCCTCCTCCCCCAGGGGTGGGTCTTTTAAGAATTGTTCAGAGGACCCAGATGCCACTCCTAGAATATTTGATTAACTAGGCCGGGCACTTTAATATAAGTCTATGGATGTGGTGTTGCTGGAGCCCAATTGTGATGAGGAACTCCGGGGTCACTCCAGTGATGCATGAGGGACATCAGGTCATATTCTGGGGTCATAGGTGCCAGGGTTAAAACTGAGGTTGGGCAAATGCTACACCCCAATCCCTGCACTATCTTCCTGAACCCCGAAACAATGATTTTTAATTAAACATATATAAACATTGCTCACTAAAGAATGACAGAAGAGAAAGCTCTATATATTTGCTAAAATTCTAAAGGTGGTCAGTACAATTATATAGCTAACTGTGTTTCGCTTGTGACTGAGAATTCAGTCATTCTGGAACCATTTTTAATTTTAAAAAGAATGAGTGTTCGTTCCTTAATTTATTAATGAGTTTTTATTTGAGCCCTTGCAATATTCAGCACTGTGGACATCAAGACAACATAGAAGAGCAAAGCACAGTTCTTTTAGTTTTGCAGGGGCAGACATACCTCAGAATGTCAAAACATCAGATAGAGTAAATGCTCCAGCAATTTTCAGGGGTGACATCTCCCTAGTAAGTCAGGACATTATGGTTAATTGAGCTAATTTAGATTCCCAATTATGTTTGATTTATGTCTTTTTTAACTGTACAGAACTTAATTCACAAAAGAGAAGAAAACAACAAATTAATACAAGGCTCTATGGTGGGTGAAAACATAAGTAAATGTAGCAAATATCAACGAATTCTAAGTCAGATCTGTTTCTTTTCAGAGTATTGAGAATTTAATTTCCAGTTTTTTCTAAATAAAATCTTTATTTCTTGAATAGGACCTTCCATAGCTATTACAATAGGTTCTTTTACCCATTTTTTAGTATCTGATTAGTGAACTCTGATAGTTTTCTGACTATATGAGCAGGGCTATTCCCCCCCCCCCACCCCGAGCTAGGCTATTTTTTAAATATACTTTACACATGTGACATCAAAACAAAATAATGAGATAAAACTTGAGAGCAAATAGAAAAATATCATTTTATTTTTCTCATATATGATATGATGCGCTAGCAGTGTTAACAGCTTTTGTTTTTAAAGCTGAAAATTGGGAGATCACTGAAATAAGTGTTTTCCCTATATTTTACAATTGTTGAGCAAGAATGACTATTATAACTGATCTCCACCACTCCCTTTCAGAGATCAGCTGTCATTTCTGGCAAGGTTCAGTATGAGGAAACAGTATTTGGGAAGCAAGTACTTTTTAATGATAACTAATGATTATTGCCTTCACATTTAGTTTTATTCTGTGACTATTAAGCAGGAGACATTAACATGGTTCTGCTATTTGTTATTTTTTAATTGATCATGATTCTTAAAGCATTTACCATAGTTTTATTTGCTTGAAATTATTTGCTTGTTTTTGAGTTTTAGGGCCACACCCAATAGTACTCAGGGATTACTCCTGGCTCTCCTCTTAAAAATCACTCCTGGCAGGCTTGAGGACCATATGGAATGCCTGAGATCAGATGCAGATTGGCTACATGCAAGGCAAACACTCTATCACTGTGCTTTGGCTCTGGCCTCCAGTTTGCTTGAAAGTCTTATTTTTTTAAATGATCAAATTTTAATAAAATTTTATTATACTGATTGAGATAGGAGATCAACACAGGACAAATATAGGCAATGTCTCAAGTGTTTTATTTTTTTTTACTAATATAATTGAGATGCCATCCAAAGATGAGAGGAATTATTTTTCAATATTTTCATCATCAATGAATTCCTCAATGTCATGGATAGAAATGTTTTTAAACCCTAAATTATTTATGGGGGAGGGCACACCTGTTTGCTCATTGATTACTCCTGGCTTTGCACTCAGAGACAATTTCTGATGGACTGAGGAGACCTTATTGGGTGCCAGGAATTAAACTCATATTGATTGCATGCAAAGCAAATGTTTTCCTCATGGCACTATCTCTGGCAACTTGGACTTTTATTTATTTGGACCTCTGAATTGTGGTTCAGAAAGTCCAGGGACCTCCATCTCCCAGCTAAACTGGAAATTCATTGTAAGGTTCCAACCTTGCTGTGCTGCTCAAGACACACTGGCAGTGCTTTGGCTCTCCAGGGACTGTATTCTGTGATGCTCAGTGGACCTTGTAATGCTGGAAATTGAACTTAGGGTGGTTGTATCCTAGGCCTCTGGCATCATTGATTCACTATATTCCAACTACAGATCCTGCATTTTAAGAAGGTTTTTTTTTTGCCATATTTCTTTATCAGGACCATTACACATATCCTTTCTGTATCTATCATAGTTATTGATTATTATTATTATTTTAATAGGTGCTACACCCAACATTGGGGACACTTCTGGTGATGATTGGTCCAGAGATTCAGACTAGATGGTTTAGTTTTTAGTCTGTTGATACAGTACTTGGGGATCATTAGGGCCACATTGATGAGGCATGAGAGGTAATCAGAAGTATACCCGGTAGTGCTAAAGGAACCATGCGATGCCAAGTATCAAACTCAGAGCCTTTTGTATATCTTTTTCCTGTGCTAAACCACTTGGGACATATTATTGACATGCTATTATAAATGTTATAATCTACCAACTCTATGTTACTAATTTATATCTTATTATTTAGTAATTCCAAGATACTGTTTTCTTTCTCTTTTTATTTTTATTTATTAATTTTTCTATACCTAGTGATACTCGGGGCTTACTGATGGCTTTGAGCTCAGGGATCACTCCTGGCCAGCTTAGGGGAACATTAGGATGGCAAGAATCAAACCCAGGTCTGCTCTGTGCAAGACAAGTGCCCTACCTACTGTATTCTTTTTATAGTCCCAGAGCTCTTCTTATTTGAAATGAACAAACAAGCAAACAAACAAACAAACAAAAAACAATAAAAACTGAGAACTGAAAAAAATTACTGAAATAAGCTATTAAAATAATGTTTTATTACTGTTCACTTAAATTGATCATAATGAATGATCTCTTCCACTGTAGGATTCTAGCATCAGGTTAGCATCCTAAGCTTATGTAAGTATGCTTTCATTAGAAGGTAAAGAGCAAAAGGAAAAAGAAAGGAAAGAATGAAAAGGGATGGGAAGCAGTTTTGAATTTACTTGTCACCCTCTTTAATATTCAGATGAGTAAACAGAGGACATTTGCTCATTAAGTGGCATATAGCATATGTTAAGGAAAGGAAATGGAATTGAGTTCTCTGGTGTGTGCTGTAGACCTCCCATTACCTGTCCCTGCATTTGCAGGCTTCTCAGATTAAGAGAGCAACCTTATCTCAATTTTCTGCACTAGTGGAGCAGAGCCTTGTATGTGTTATGGCCCATATGTTGAAACTTGTATATCTATAGTTAGTCAGATGGTTTCCAATAGCATACACAGAAAACTTTGCAAATTTTCACAGGGTCAGCACTTTTTTTGAAAGCACTGAGAATGAGGCATATTGAAAAACAATTTCTTCCTTAGGCAATGTATTTAAAACAGGAAGGTCTAGGGTCTTATGTCTGAAACAAGTGTACCTTGAGAATCATTTCAGAGGATCGAGTTTCCAAAAGTTTAATTTAATTTTACCTCTTTAGATGTGCTTTTCTACACTTCCTCTAGAAAAAGAAAAAAAAATTAACTTAAAAATACTTTTAAAATTTCTACTCGTAAAAAAATCACTACCCCCTTCTTAACATGTTTATGCAGTATACAAAATTCAAGCATCAAGAGATGTGATCCTTGGGACCAGAGTGGTAGTGCTAGAGGTAAGGTGTGTCTCCTTGCAAATGCTAGCCTAGGACAAACCGAAGTTTGATCCCCTGAAGTCCTATGGTTTCCCAAACCAGGAGCGTTTTCTGAGCGTATAGCCAGGAGTAACCCTTTGAACATCACTAGGTGTGGCCTAAAAAACTAAATAAAAAAAGAGGTGATCCTTACTTAAAATATAAAAATAAGGGGCCCAGGAGATAGCATGGAGGTAAGGCATTTGCCTTTCATGCAAAAGGTCATCGGTTTGAATCCCAGTGCCCCATATGGTCCCCCGTGCCTGCCAGGAGCAATTTCTGAGCATGGAGCCAGGAGTAACCCCTGAGCACTGTCGGGTGTGACCCAAAAACCAAAAAAAAATTATATATATATATAAATAAAATTGACTATAGTGAATATGAAATAGAAAGTGAGAAGTTGGTAACTTAGGTATAAATTTATAGAAACATATTAGATGCAATGGCAAATTAACATTAATCTAACATTAAAAGAAACAAACAACAGGAAAGTACAACAGTCATAAAATGCACTTTTTTCACCACCAATGCCCATTTCCCTCCCATCTACCCCCTATCCCTGCCTTCTCTGGAGCAAGCATCTTGCTTCTCTCTATTTTTCCTTTTTGACACTGTCATTTGCACTATAATTAATGAGGGGGTACCATATTGTCACTAATTTCTTTCCTTTTTCTCCTTTACCTCTGTTCTTCTCGAGAGTGTTCAAATCCAACTATTATTGTCATAGTGGACCCTTCTCTACTCCAAATGTATTCACTGCTCTTTGTGGTAAGCTTTTTATCATAAACTGGTTCTCCTACCCCTCATCTATTGTCTCTGGACATTACTACTATTCTGAACTTTATTTTTTGATATCTTACAAATATGTGAGATTATTCTGTCTCTCTCGCTCTCCCTTGACTTCTTCTCACTCAGCATAATAAGCACCTATACATCCAAGTATGCAAATTTCTTGACTTCATTTTTCCCAATAGATGCATAGTATGTAGATGTACTACAGTTATAGAGGAGGGAGTGGTATCACAGTGGTAAAGCGTTTTGTCTTGACCATGGCTGACCCAGGATGGATGTGGGTTTTATTCCTGGCATCCCAGAATCAGGAGCAATTTCTGAGCAAGAGCCAGAAGAAACCCCTGAGCACCGCCGGATGTAACCCAAAACCCAAATAAATAAATAAATAAATAAATAAGAAATCACTGTAAATAATTGAAAACTAAATTGAAATTCAAATTGGAGGAATTAAGACATTATTTAAATATGAACTCTTGGAAATGGCACATAAAATCTATTAGCATTATAAAATTATGCTTAGAGGTTATACAACAGGTAAAGGTAATGCTCAAGAACTTCTCAAGGCTATAAAGTAAAAAACTTAATCCATTATATTTCTGAGAAATGCATTCATTTATTCAAATACACTTATAATGGATAAACCAAAGATTACCCAAACATTAGCATAGTGATAATAAATGATCTATATTCTTGTGATGTTAAGTTTATATAGAAGGGTTGGAGAAATAGTACAGTGGGAAGGCTCTTGCCTTGCACATGCCATCTAGTGTTTGATCTCTGTCATCTACAGAATCTGCCAGGAGTGATCACTGAGAGCAAAAATAGGAACAAACTCTGAGCACTGCTGAGTGTGGCCCCAAAACAAAACAAAACAAAACAAAACAAAAGACTACCTAGAAAATTGCATGTTATACAATGATTATACAAAACATAATGTATATTATATATCAAAAAACATGGAGAAAAGCATACTCCAACACATTATTATAAATATATAAATTTATGTGGAGATGTATTAAACCAAAGGAGTAGGTGGTAAGAAATATCTAAAATTGATCTCTAGCGTGTATTATGTAACATTTTTGCAACAAAGTACCTTTCTTAATTACATTTTTATTGGGTTGTATTTCAAATGATCTTTATTCTTCCCCACATAGTCTCACAGTGATAGAAGTTTCAGACTTCTGTTGAGAAAAAGAATAAAATCAGTCACAAAAGTTTGTCATGGACATCACACAAAGTGAGTTTTCAACCTGTAGGGAAATGAGATATCAACAGAATATTACAGAGCTAGAAAATCTCACTGATGATGGAATACAGGCAAATTCCTACTGTTTGGCAGGTGAGAAAAAAGTAAATTAGACTGGGTATTTTAAAGATTCATGTGCCCTACTCCAACCCCAGGAGAATGGATCTGAAGCAGGGTTTTTGTAGAAAATAATAAACTGAGACACTTATATTATTAAAAACTTAGAGATGAGTTGGCTTCAGCTTTGTCATCTTCCCGCCTGCTAAACTGATCTCCTTCTTTATTAATCACCTCAATTCACAACCAGGCAGGGGTAGGGTAGAGAGTGACAGATAAAAGACTTATCTTGAGCTATTTCAGTATAGGTAGACCTTTTACATGTAAAAAAAAAAAAAAGAGTGGGTGAAAGGGGACTAATACTTGTTAGGAAAGTTCCCTGTTTGGGGTAAATGCAGGACATAACCCCACAATTTCCCCTTTTCTGTTTACTATAAAGAAATACATGTATCCCCATTATCTGATGAACAAGTCCAAGGCAACAACAATGTTCCCAAAGAATACATATAAAGAAATATACACATACTCCTTAGTTTGTTGAGATCAATTCCACAGTAGATAGGATTAGGATTATTTCTTCAGCTAACAAGGTAATCTGCTTGTTGAGAGCAGTCAGGAGGCAATGAAGTATCCTGCCATTGTTGGGCAGAGTCATGAGTCAAGGTCTGTCCTTGAGTCAGGGCCCACTTGAAAAACTGATCAACATGGTGATTCTAGTTGCGAATGGCAGTCCACAGTGATGCAAGATTGAAAGGGTATGGGGTGGGGGCAGGAAAGTGTTCCAGGGCACAAGGAGTATTGAACTGTAGGAGTAAAGGGGTTTAATAAGGAAAGAAACAAATCTATGGGATAGGTGAGCATAACAAAACAATAGAAAAGGCTTTTCTAAGTGGAAGGCGGGGACGTGTATGGTAGAAGAGCTTTATATAAAATGGAGAGACATAATGTACAACATACAACAGAGACATAAGAATTGACTACAGGGGCCAGAGAGATAGCATGGAGATAAGGAATTTGCCTTTCATGTGAAAGGTCATTGGTTTGAATTCCGGCGTCCCATATGATCCCCGGAGCCTGCCAAGAGCAATTTCTGAGCGTGGAGCCAGTAACCTGTGAGTGCTGCCAGGTATGTCCCGAAAACAAAACAAAAAAAAAAATGAAAAATGAATTGACTACAAACATAAAGGTGGCCACAACACATACACACATGCACAATTGATTGGTCAATTTTCTATAGCTGTATATTTGATCCATCTAGGATGGCAAATGGGAATGGGTCAAAGTGCTTCATTGTAGGCAAATTTGGTAGTCAGAAAATTTTTTGGGGGGCCACACCCGGCGGTGCTCAGGGGTTACTGGTAGTCAGAAAATTTTATGCCATTCACTGTAATATCTAATTCCTAGAAATCACTGCTAGTGAGGATAGACTTAGCTGTAAAAGCTTCATAGGTTAGATTGTATATACATCATTCTCAAATAAATCAGCTTTTCCATATCCTTGCTATACATATTACAAACTCTTTTGGTGGTGGTGAATCAGTGGAACCTACATCAATGGGGAGCATAGCAGCTGCCACTCACTGGAATCCCCGAGTCCCAGTTACATTATCAGCTTCTGCAATCAAACTCTACAGTATCCTCATCTCCAACGCTATGCACAAACTTCCTGGGATTTGTTTTTTAAAGTGGCCACTGAACAAAGACATCCTCTTTGGTGTTATTCCTATTGATAAATCCATAACTATTCTAGGCGTTGAACCATTTGACAGTTTCCAGGACTTGAATAGCCAGCACCGAGTGGTCTGTCTGATTCCAGGCTTGAGGTGTGGGAGTTTCTCTACTTGAGCCTTGTTTAGATTTTGAGTCTGAAGAGATAGTAGCTGGCTCATCATATAAATCATCTGAACTTGGTAGATGAGGATCTCTCCAGTTTGATACCGGTAGTAGATAATAAATTATTGCCCCTAGGAAGGCTTTTAGATTGAGAATGTGTAGCCTCTGGAGAGACACTTCTTCCTTCTTGGATCATATGTGAGGGAGAATTTCTAGGGAGCCTGGCATTACAGTCCAGAGCAAGATATGTAGGCAGATGGACCAGAGCAATATGAAGCAATCCAGAAAGGTGTCATGTGCACCAATTTTCCAGTGAAGGGCACGGTTCATTCAGTGTAGTGTGAGGGGGCCATCATGGCAACGATCCACTAGAGTCTTGTCATCCACTCACCTTTTGTGTCCTGTTTTGAGGTTTCTGTTGTTAGGTCCCTGTTTTGGGTGCCAGATGTAAAGGTCCACTTACTGTAATTCAACCCAGGAGAACAGGTCTGGATCAGGGTCACTGAGGAAAATGATAAACCGAGACACTCATATGATTGAAAGCTTAGAGATGAGATGGCTTTAGCCTCATGGTCCTCCTGCCTGCCTGCCAAACTGACCTCCCTCTTTATTAAGCATCTCTATTCACAACCAGGTCAGGGGAAGGTAGAGAATGACAAACAAAAGACCTATCTTGAACTATTCCAGTCTAGGTAGGATGTTGAGGGCTAGAAAACTCCCTGATTTGGATAAATACAGGATGTAATCTCACAGATTTTGTCTAGTTTTATAGAAGGAGTGTAGCAAGCTATCTTTGGTGAAGAATCTAAAAGAATTCTTTGCATTTGACAATGTAACAAAATAAATTAGAAGAAAGTTGAAGTAAAGAAAATAAAAAAAATTCAATTTTTTCATGTCATTTTCAATAGACATAATAAATATGGTCATAAACATAACATAGAGAAAATGGTTACTTTACTAGGTAAAATCTAGTTTTTACCTTTGACCTAATAATGATATGTATTAGACATGATATTCTTTTTTTTTGGTTTTTGGTTTTTGGGTCACACCCGGCAGTGCTCAGGGGTTACTCCTGGCTCCATGCTCAGAAATTGCTCCTGGCAGGCACGGGGGACCATATGGGGCACCGGGATTCAAACCGATAACCTTTTTTTGCATGAAAGGCAAACGCCTTACCTCCATGTTATCTCCCGGACCCCTAGACATGATATTCTTACTCTATGCTATACTACAGCATGATGTCCTTACTCTATACTATACAGAGAGTGTTTTGGAGGTTATGTTGAAGATCTAAAAGAAAACTTCCCTCTGAAATCTATTAGTTTGAAAGTATAGGGGCCAGAGAGATAAGCATGGAGGTCAGGCGTTTGCCTTTCATGCAGAAGGTCATTGGTTCCAATGCCAGCATCTCATATGGTCCTCGGAGCCTGCCAGGAGCAATTTCTGAGCATGGAGCCAGGAGTAACCCCTGAGCACTGCAGGGTGTGACCCAAAAGACCAAAAAAAAAAAAAAAAGTAAAAGGTTATGGCATTAGAAAAATTAATAGCTAGTTACTTTGTATATTAAATGTAGTGTTTTATTCTATTTCACTCAGGATAAAATTATTTATTGATAATAATTAATATGTATGCTTAAGTGCAGGGCTAATTCCCACATTATTGAATAGCTTCAATATTAATTATCTAATTAATATTGTCACTTGAATAGGGTCACTCTACTAACAGGTAAATCACTACACCATATATCTATCCCCATGGGTAAGCAGCTGATCAAATGCTTATCGACATAACAAATATAAGATATTAGTATATTAAAATGAGACATTAAGAGCCAGAGGCATAGCACAACGGTGGTAAGGTGTCACGGCCAACACAGGACGGACGAACCTCAATTTGAATCCTGGCACCCCATATGGTCCCCCAAGCCTTCCAGGAAAGATTTCTGCACCTAGAGCCACGACTAATGCTTGAGCACCGCCGGGTGTCACCAAAAAAAAAAAAAAAAAAAAAGAGAGAGAGAGAGACAGAGAGAGAGAGAGAGATCCATACTTCCACATGTATGTGTGCATGTGTTTTTTTATGAGTTAATTCACCAGTTTTCTGGTACTCCCCCTCCTTTTTTTGGCCACACCCAGTAGTGCTCAGGGGTTACTCGTGGGTCTGCAATCAGAAATCATTCCTGTTAGGCTTGGGGGACCATATAGGATGCTGGGAATTGAACCTAAGTTTGTTCTGGTCAGCCGTGTGTAAGGTAAAAAGCCCGACCACTGTGCTATCTCCGGCCCCTTTCTGGTACTCTTAAAGGTTGTTATTTTCATTTTGTAAGTGAAAAAAATGAGTTTAAGGAGCTGAAGGCCAATAATTTGTAAGTCAGTAAATTCAACTCTTTCGATGATGTGCTCTTTTTCTTATATCCTTTCTCCATTCCACAAAGGGCATCTAATAGCTATTGATTGGTTCTATGGCCCGGAAAATACACATCTGAATTCGGTTTTTGGGTTTTTGGCCACATCCAGCAATGCTTTGGGGATACTCCTGGCTCTGTGCTCAGAGATAGCTCCTGGCAGGTTTGGGGGACCATATGGGATACTGGGGATTGAACCCGGGCTTGTTCCATGGTTGGCCAGTAACAAGGATAATACACTACCACTCTGTTATAGTTCCGCGCCCCCTGCATTGAAATCTGAGTGGACTAATATTTGGATCTCCAATTATCTTTTTTCACTGAATACACAAATGCATCTACGTATTGTGAAATCTTAGATACCAGTAAAGGGAGTAAAGGAAGTGATTTCTGCATCCTGAATTCCTGTTTTCTAGACATCTAGCATCAGAAAGCTTTCTCCTGGTTATGCATTTCTATTGTGTTCTGTACCTGATGGTTATTTTTATGTGTCAATTTGACTAGACTATGAGGTGCTCTGATATTTGGCGAACTGTCATTTTATCACATATATTTATAAGAACATTTTGGATAAAATTAGTATTTAAAAGCTTAAAGCAAAGCAAATCAGATTTTCCTTTTCAATGGGCATGTCTCTGTCCACTTCTCTGTGTATCTAAACAGAACCAAAGGTCTTGAGGATGGGAGAATTCACTCTCTGGTTCACTGCTTATGCTGGGACAAGGTTTCTTAGAATGGGAATTAATTCCTTTGCATCTTGTATATTTAGGCTCCAACATAACTATACAATTGACTTTATAGATTTATGGCTTGCAAAGAGACTTTGACCCTCTATAATTACATGAGAATTAGTAATAATAAATGTATCTATATCTATATGAATAAACTCAATAACACACAAACACACCTGTTGTTCCTGTTTCTCTGGAGAATCAGACTAATAAGAAGATTATATATTACTCATTATTATATAAATATAACCTCTAAACTTTCTATATTTTATTTATTAAGTTAAAGGCACTGTGTCCTATTTTATCCTCTTTTGCTCAGTCTAAGCCATCAACCAATTAAACACTCCAACTTACGTATTTAGGGGCAAGATCCTCTTTTTTTTTTTTTGGTTTTTGGGTCAAAAACGGCAGCGCTCAGGGGACCACATGGGATGCTGGGATTCAAACCACTGTCCTTCTGCATGCAAGGCAAACACCCTATCTCCATGCTATCTCTCCAGCCCCACAATATTCTTTTTTTAAAATTTACATATTTACATTGAGACCACAAACCCATGCATCAATGTCTATGCCCGAGTTTTGATAAAAATTCAAATACTATAAAACGTTAGAGGCATTGATAGAGATCACATTCCATGTGTGCTTCCTTTATTGACTAGGGTTCCATAGTCTTATAGCAGTTTACCTACTGACAGAAATCCCAGGAAACCCTCTATCTGAAAATTTACTGTTCTCCAAATCAACCTCCACAATTGGGGCTAGGCTGTTCTTCTGTCAACATTGGAACTGAGTACTGAAGGAATTCCCTAGCTTTTAAAAACAAAAAAAGAATGGGGGTAATTAGGTGCCAGCTGGTATTTGTCAGGGGGATTTGGCCAGTTGCCCCAGTCCTGGTCTTTGTGGAGATCTGCTTCTGGGAGACAGCTTCAGCTGCTCTCCCAGCTGGAGAGAGAAATTCCAGTGAAGAATGTTTAGCATCATTCCCATTATTTCATCAACTTCTCATCAATGGCTTTGTATGTAATATTAGAATATATTTTGGAAGTGGAGAGAAATTTATGCCTAAAATTGTGTCTTGGTGCATGATCAAAAATTAGTGTTTATTTTCCTGGTGCTTAGGAATTTAAATACAGTGCATTTTATGCATTGGCTTTTAACTTAACTGCAAAAATAAAAGATTTGGTTAATTAAATTAATTAAGGGTAAAATTGGCTTAATCCCCATTCATCCATTTGGATCATTCAAAGCACAGATATTTTTCCTTGAAGATTATTTGTTAAGTATTATAACATGAATTTTACTGGAGCATGCAATGTTATACTATTTAAAATGAAAATAGAATATTTTCACTTTCTTTATACCATAGAGAATTCTTAAAAACTTACCAATTTATTTCATTTGTCTACTATAAAGGAAAATGAGAAGATATGTTTATACTAGAATTTAATGTATTTATTTATAAAAATTAAAAGTATAAAGATGTATTAGGTAGTTTTTAAAGGAAAATTTTATTTTTCTGGTAATTGTTAAAACCTGAAAATATATTTCCATATTGCAAAACTAAAACACACAAAAATTTTAACAACAGTAAGTCTTCCCTAGGAAATGGAAGAGCCTTTTACAGCATATATAACATGTTCACGTAATGAAGAGGTAGGATAAATACAGATCAATTTCACATCAACACTTTATGGAATTTATATAATGAGAATTTTAGAGTGATTTCATTAGGTAAGGTCAAACTTCTGGAGAATTAATCCTTTTTAGTTTGATATTTTAAATGTGAAAACAAGTGATCTGTAAATAATAACCATTTATCTATTATGCAGCCATTTTCTCATATTTGCACAAATATTTATTTCATTAAAAATAAACATATAACTAAGATCTTCATCCCTTATACCTCTTTGGTAGTCCTTTGTGCAATGCATTATGCAACAGAGCTAACTTACTGTATACAATTTTTTAGAGCCCTTTTAAGAGATCTTAGGACAATTCCTTAATCTCTGCATTTGAGTGCAGTGCATTAGTTACTTTACCAATAAAACAGAAATAACACACTTTAATTCCTTATACAGTTGGTGAAAAGAGCAAATGAATAATAATATAGAACACCGATACCAGAGTGATGCATTCACTGGCACCCAAAAGAAGGGCGTCCTCTGTTATTGCTTTTACCTCTCCACCCTCTTCCACTGTTTTCCCACAGGTAGGCACTTTTTTCTGGAGTAAATGTACATCTCTTTTGGGGGGTGGGTCACATAGCACTCAGGGGTTACTCCTTGCAGGCTTGGGTGACCATATGGGATGCTGGGAATCAAACCGAGCTCCATCCAGTGTCTACCACGTGCAAGGCAAAAAGCTCTACTGCTGTGCTTTCTCTTCAGCCCCAGTAACTGTACATCTTTATAATTATTATCAACTTTAGCATTTTTCTTTTTTTTTAAGGGGGGAGAGTTGGGAGCCCACCCTGTACTACTCAAGGCTTACTCCTGATTTTAAACTCAGGGACCACTATGGGAGATACTCAGATTTCTATAGAAAGCTTTTTCGAAACTGGCAATTCTTAAGGCCAGAAAAATATGGTACAGGGATAAGGAAATATAGCACTTGGCCAACCGTGGTTTGGTCCCCAACACTGCATAGATCATCTGTAATTGTCAAGATTTTATTGACCTCTAGAGTCAACAGGATGAGTTTGATTTAAAGGTACAGTAATTTCTGGAAGAACAATTCATTTGAAAGTAATGGGAGGAGCCAGAATGATAAAACAGTGGCTAGGGCTATTTAGTGTAAATTAAATACTTCTAATGACAAGAAATCAAACAACTTGATGAAGTTCTCATCAGCGAAACCCAGAACCCTTGATTGTTTTTCAGTAAAATCCAGATGCCTTGGTTGAGTTGGCCCTTGGCTTCCATCATAAATCATTATCACACACACACACACACACACACACACACATACACACACACCCCATAAATCATTATCATACACACAGATTAGGGCACTTCCTCTATACTTCCAGGAACTTCCCTATTTAGCATATATCTTCTTCACTCTGGCCCTGCCTGGGAAGGTTCCAGGCAGCTGTGAACAAAATATTTCCTTTAGCTTGGCAGGAAATCATGACTTTTGAAAAGCATCACTCAGATTTTTAGCACAAATATCAAAACATTATTTTAATTGAAAACATCATTTTTGCTGTAAACATGTTTACTTCACTCAGCCTGTTTCCACTGTACTCCTGTTATATCATTAAACCATGTATGCCTGAGTTGGAACCACTTGGATCCCTTGGTTATTTTCAGGCATTTATTAACTTCACTGAATTGAGCCTGGAGTTCACTTTTAAGGAACTTGAGGTATACAAGACAGAATTTCCTAAGAGAAAACCAAGATATTTTCTCTTCTCACATTAAGTTCAAAACTCAAAGAACTGAAAAACCTTCCCTGTGAAAATTCTGTATCTCCATAGAGAGAGGACTCATCTAAGAGAGTCAAACCTAAATTGTAAACAATCCATGCCTATAGTGTATATAGCCCCTCCTATATACTATCCCTTCTCCCCCCTTCAGAAATCCTACTATCCCCTTCAACCCCAATTCCAATCTGATATCCCACCTTATTCACACTCGTTACCCTCAGTTCTTAATCCATTAGGTATCAAGACCAATCTCCTGCCCCAATAAGCCATCACCCAGCTTTCAAGAGAAGGGACACCCACTCAGCCCCACATCTCGCTCCCCAGCAAGAAACCACAGCCAACACTCCTGCTGACTCATGCTCTGTGGTCTTCCTTCTCACCCCTCCCAAATGTGGACTGATACTTGAAACCGGAATCAGCTCCAGAAGGACCCTAATGCAAGAACTCTACCCAAACCCTTTCTGCCACAAATCATTTCCCAAAATCAACAAGGCCAGGGGACATGATGAAAATGTGCCCTGGATTCCACTCCCAACAAGAATATCCTAAAAGACAATGGGGAAGCCTATATTTCCTATATAAGTTTAAGACCTCTATAATACTACCTCTTAACATGATTATCCCCAAATGTAAGGTAGTCTCCTGCAACACTTCATTCCCTTAATTACTGTTTAACTCATTTTTATTTATTTTTTCTTTATATAGATATGTGAGTGCATATATATATATATATATATATATATATATATTTGTCTTATATTTGTTTTCTTCTCTTCCTTAACTTCACCTGTTTTAGCGTTTTGGATTTGCTGGGTACAAAAACCTACAAGTAAAAGTCTTGCCTGGGATGAAAGCTCAGGTCAAAACCAGGGCACAGAAGTGATGGAGCCCGACACTCTCTCCCCCAAATGCACCAGCAATATAATATAGCATCATGTCTTTTTGAAAAGTCATACTAAAAAAGGGGAAATTTATTATATATAGAAACAAGCTTTTATTTACTAGGGATAAGAACTCATACATTTTACAGTACAAAGGCACCTCCCACTTTAAATATTGTCATATGGTCCCAACTTAGACTTCATGTGATTAGAGAGCGACCATCCAACCCCAAACCAGACATAGAACCGACACAGTTCTCCACAGCAGCTCCAGGAACCAAACTCCTTCTGGAACATTCTTTTTTTTTTTTTTTTTTTTTTTGGTTTTTGGTTTTTGGGTCACACCCGGCAGTGCTCAGGGGTTACTCCTGGCTCCATGCTCAGAAATTGCTCCTGGCAGGCTCAGGGATCCAAACCGATGGGGCACCGGGATCCAAACCGATGACCTTTTGCATG
>PVKC010000934.1:0-56690 GCA_004027635.1 Crocidura indochinensis | reverse complement strand
AGTCAAACCCACCTTTTAATGGATATCCCCGCACATCCTCCATTCCTGTGGAGTCATATAGCATCCAGTTTCTTCCTCTTGTGCCCCCTCTAGAGCTCGTTCTCGTTAAGCCTTCACTTACCTTGAAAGAGTCCTGGTGTATATTCATGGGACCTAGGCAGCTTTATTGGAAACTGAGTCAACATCATTCAATCCTGGATTCTGGAGTCAATGAAGAAGACAATGCAATTGGAGTAAAGCAAAACAAAACTTTATTCCGTAAGCCACAAGCCACAAACTAACCCCATCAGGGCTGCTTCCCACCACTCTCCCATGTCCTTTCCAGATAGGCTGATTGATATGACCAGGTAGGTTGGGGTAGTATAATGGAAATTTAGGCTTGAGAAAGAGAAGCCTGTCACCCCTCCCAGGGCATAATGCTAATATTACCTGTTGGTCAGGTCAGCCCATCTCTGGGAGGGGTGGGGTCTATGAAAGATAACAAAAGGGTTGCTTGAGGGGTATAAAGGGACTGGAAAGAGAAGCAAGAAGCAGCTGGAGGAGTTGGCAGCATTGAGGGATAAGAAATAGGTTTAAGTTCAGGGCAGCTTATGGAGCCTGCTCAAAACGTTTAAGCTTAGAAGCCACACATGATGACTAGGGTCTTGAATAAAGCTGATGTCTCCTGAACCTGATTGCTTGTGGATCATTTTTCGCCTTTACCCGGAACCTGCAGACCCACCGGCTGGAAGGGGTTACAGGCACCTGGCCTGGGCTGGCAGAGAAAGACTTCCACTCCATCTTCTCATCATTCACAACCATCCAGTGCTCTATAATTACTATGTAATTCTACAAAGCCTACTATGCGGTCCTTTACAAAATGGCATCACACCTTGTTCAGAACCCAGGACTCCATGTTAACTATCTTCTTAGTTTGCAAACTCAGAGTTCTTTACAAACTAGCTTTACTTAAACTTTTGAAAAAATATTTAAAGTTTTAAGAGCACAGTAAATAGTTAAAACCATGCAAAGGAATATACAAGTAGAATGTGTGAAATTTCAATTTCTTACTTCCCTTCTTAGCTGCCAATTTTGTGTGCATATTTCCAAAAATATATTGACTGACTGTCCTATACCCTTTGTTCATGATTTATCTCTGTATATTCAACTTTTAAATATCTAAAGTGAACTGAAGGGGCTGGAGATAGCACAGCAGAAGAGCATTTGCCTTGTATGTGGCCGACCTAGGACAGACCCCTTTCAATTCCTGGCATCCCATATGGTACCCCAAGCTTGCTAAGAGAAATTTCTGAGCATAGAGCCAGGAGTAATCCCTGAGTATTGCCGGGTGTGGTCCAAAACCAATCAATTAATAAGTAAACTGTTAAAATGAATTGATGTATTAATTATAACATCATGTGCAAAAGTTATGTTTCCCCTGAAAGTATTGAATGCAATACTGAAAATATTTTTATTCACTTGTAGTAACATAAACCTAGAACTTACACATTGTAGATATCCCAGGTAATATTTGTTTATTGGTGAGAGTAGAGATAACTTCAGATAAAGCCTTTGGTTACCTACTAATAGTTGATTAAAAAAATACTTAAAGAATCAAGGTGGGTTAGGATAGAAGTATAGGAAGGAAAAAAATTTTAATGTTTTCACAAACATTTCACAAAAATACATAGGGATTAAAATTCTATTATAACCAAAGTGGTATTGTTTTTTCAGATCATTCTATATATTGGTTAAGAGTAAACTGTCAGCTCTTTGTAGAAAGTAGTGGCTAAATAACTGTGCTCATGAAATACATAGAACACTCTGGTAAGGCTATGTCTGTCTTTTATCTTTTGTCTTAAGGTCATTGACATATTCTACTGATTATCAATTCATCATACTGAAAATATGTCTCCTTGTAATTCAATACCCTAACAATGAAGATAACAGCAGAAGCAATTTCTTTATTCATATCCATATTTGATTTTTGATATCAAGAAAAATAATATTTTCTCTTCAAGTAACTTTTTTTTTTTGGTTTTTGGGCCACACCCGGTGACGCTCAGGGGTTACTCCTAGCTATTCACTCAGAAGTCGCTCCTGGCAGGCACGGGGGACCATATGGGGAACCGGGGGATCGAACCGCGGTCCGTCCTAGGTTAGCGCAGGCACCTTACCTTCAGCGCCACCGCCCGGCCCCCTCTTCAAATAACTTATATGTTTCTCTTCTCAGACTTTTCCTAGATTTGTTAAAGCAATCACCAAAGCATTGTTTCATAGTAATGAAAACAATTTGAGCTTTCTTTGGTAATCTATTTTAACTTTGCTTTACTAATTAGGAAATAAGCTATTACTCCCCCAAAGAACAAAACATAAAAGTAAAATGGATTCATATTCCACTATTAAGTAATAGTACTGCTTTGACATGGAATTTGATTTCCCATGTTCCACCAATCTTCATATTTCTATGTTACTCTAAGTAGCAACACAATTATAACTTATCCAGTCAGTATGCTCACAGTGAGTCTTAATAAACCACTAATTAGAGAGCTGAGTGCCTTCACGTACTGAATAAATCAGTGTTTGAGTTGTGCTGTGTTAAAAATTAACAACAGGCCACTTTACATTACAGTGAATAAGAATGGAAAGATTTGTCCAGGCCATTGTTAAAATAATGATATGATTAAATATTCCATTTCTTACTTCTGGAGAGCAGTGATTTATTCTACGTTTTATTTTTAAAAAATTTTTTGCAGTCATCTATATAATTTGTTACCAATTCCAGCATATATTTGTTAAGAGGTTTATATTTTGAAGTCATATTCATCATAAACTATGGATTATTCACATCAGAACTTCAGCTGCAGTCCCAAGATGACAAGCAGATTAGAAGTAATTTACTAAGAACCTAATTTCCTTTGCTCTAACCACAGATATTGTAAGTTCATTCTATTAAACTTAATAAGGTTGCTTTTGAAGTTCTTTATTCAAGACTTAAATGGGAACTCTTTCATATGTCAGCCTACAACTGAACCTAAATAACCAGACCAATAAAAGCAGATTCAATTTGCTAACCACTTCATCTGCTCCAGATGAATTAGGATGCTCCTTTTCACTTAAGTGTGGCTATTTATAGCCTGTCAAAAAATTACAAATAAGCAAAGAAAATTTTTCTATATCCTCTGCACACTGATGCTTCTTTATCCTTTGGGCATTGGTAAAGCACATTTAGAAAATGACCTATATAATCCTGAGCCCATAAAGTTCTTTTAAGCAGAAATGTATGTGTACATGCAGACAAATACTTTTTTTTAAAATTGAGCCTAGACAATATTTTAGATTTAAAATATTTCCAAAGAATCAGTCCTTTATAGAAAAATTGGATAGTCACATGCATTAAATGTCTGCTTTCTTGAGATCAGAGAGATAATATAGCAGGTTGGATGCTTGTCTTGCATACAGCCAACCCAGTTTCAATTCCTAGAATCCCATATGGTTCACCAAACTAGCCAGGCGTGATACTTGAGTGAAGAGCTAGGAACAGAACTAAGTATGGCCAAAAAGGTTTTAAAGTTTGTTTTTGTTTTGTTTTGTTTTCCTGCTAAATGATGCCTTCATTCTTTGGTTATTTGTAGCGGTTTTGGTTTATTTGTTTGTTCTTGGGTCACACCTGGTGACATTTGGGTGTACATTTGACTCTGGGTTAAGAAATCTCTCCTGGCAGGCTCAGGGTACCATATGATGACAGGGATGAAACCATGGTCAGTCATGTGCAGGGCAAATGCCCTACCCACTATACCCACTATGCTATCTCTCAGGTCTTCTGATACCACCATTCTTGATTATATAAACCTGGAAAAATACTGGAGTTTATTCAAGTTTATTACACTTAAACATTGAACTTTTTGTCCTATCTCTGAAAGCCACTAAGTCTTAGTTGCAAAATATTGAGTTGATTATGAAATTATCAGAGAGAACCAAAATTTTAAAGTTCTTTGTATTTTTCATAAACAGTTGCCTTCTGAAGACAAAGTCTTGCCTTTTACTATGACTTGGATAAAACTATGGAGTATCATATTTAGCAAAAGTATCAGAAGAAGAAGAAAAAGAAATGTTGAATGCTCTCATTTATATGAATATAATGAAACAAAGCAAAGTAATGGACAACATCTGATAAGGACAAACCCTTGAACTTTGCAGCACTAAGGTTATAAAATTAAAGGTGAGAGTAGAGAGCTCAAAAGTGGGCTAAAAATGACTATAGGACAGTGATGGAGGGTCTTTGGCACACTTGATTGTGAAGATGAAGCATCTTTGTACAAATAATCAAAAGCATAAATATTAACCATGTCACCCCAAAAACATAAACAATAAATATGAAATGATGCCAGAAAAGCAGCTTTCTATAACTATGATTTATTGCACCCCTTGAGAAAAAACAAATATAAGATATATTTGAAATAAATATTTATATAAAATATAAATGCAAGAAATAAACTGTGGGTGACAAAATTGCATTTCAAATTTAGTTTTCTTGAATTTTTCCATAAATACTCCAATTTATGGACAAAATACTTCCAAAGCATATTTGGACAAATTTCAGTAATCAAGGAGACTATAATATGAGAAAGATAAGATATTATTAAGATCTGTGAACTCAAGCTGTGTTGGCAGATTGAATAGTTAGTCGTAGAAAATCTCTTGCCTTACATACAGTTGATCAGCATTCAATCACCATAGGTGACCTGAGGCCCATAACCCTTTCAGAAGTAATCCCTGACCTGAAAAAGAAAAAAACAAGAAAAAGAAAGTTTGTTGTGAATATTTTTTCTCACTATTGTGGCCTTACCTCTAGTTTCCTCATCTTTCTATTTTCAATTAAAGCTCTTCTCAACTGGCAATGATTTCAGCTGGCTTCCTTTCTGATTGAAGTAAGCAAGATTGTTATGCCAAAGAGGACTTCGTCATAAGGACCAAATCTCTATTTGGTAAAATGTAAAACATAAAATTTTTTATTCTATATACCACTGCAAAAAATAAAATAAAAACTTTTTCCTGGGGCCAGTGAGACAGCATGGAAGTAAGGTGTTTGCCTTGCATGCAGAAGGTCAGTGGTTCAAATCCTGGCATACCATATGGTCCCATATGAGCCTGCCATATTCGATTCCTGAGCATAGAGCCAGGAGTAACCTCTGAGTGCTGCCGGGTGTGACCCAAAAAAACAAAATCAAATCAAAACAAAACAAAAAACCCTTTTCCTCTTTCTTTATTCCAAAGTGGTAAAATATACAGTTTTATTTGTACATCTTGGTGATATACAACCACACATATTTGCAAATAGCTCTGCAAGTTGAAGAAACTAATCCCTTCAATATCAGCCATTATTCAAAATGAATTCAATCTTCATTGAATGTCGCAAAATTAAACAAATTCTCAGTTTATATAGTGGTGTCTGCCACAGAGCCTGGAAGCCCCTTGATGGTAGAACTGTGATCAATGAAGGTTGCAACTGAAATCTGGTTGCCAGAGGTGAAAGCAAAGTGTGGGTTTGAACTAAATCCAAAATCTCATCCTTATGTGAATGTTAAAACTGTCAGGTAATCCTACAAAATATGCCTTCTACTTATTTCACTAGACCAATTGGCCTTTGAAGAATATAGACTTCCAAGTTTCACCTTACATGCTCAGACTTTATTTGGACAGCCAAGAGACATGAATTGTTTACATAGGAGGTAGATGATGTTTGTAATAAAATCGCTTTTATATCACTGGAGGACATTTTTCAGGCCATAAAACTGGACAGGCTTAGCATTTAAAAAACCTGGCTATGGCTTTATGGGGCTGTAGTGATAGCATAGCAGAAGGGTACTTGCCTTGCAAGCTGCTGACCCCCAGTATCACATATGGATCTCTGAGCTTGTCAGGAGCAGTTTTTTTTTTCATTTTTATTAAGACACATGTGAATTACTACAAGTTTTTTAAAGTTATATTTAAGGTACATAGTGACAGTGCATTAGGTCCATTCCCACCATCAGTGTTGACCTCCCTCTGTCATTGTCCTCAACATGCTTTCCATACTTCCACCCTTAGCCCACTGGGCCTGTAACAGGTCTCTTTTGTGTATAGCTTGTTGTAGTTTGTCTCTAAATGTCAATGGCCTAATATCCAAGTATGTCATTGCTTATCTTTGAATCTGAAATGATTAAAGTCTTCCAGATACTATGAACTGCATCCACTATTTATTCTGACAAAAGGGGCATGACTACCTCTTTTGTTTGCTTGTTCTGTAGTCACATTCAGTAGTCTCTGAGTTTATTCATGGCTCTGCTGTGCTCAGGCATCTGAGTCTAAGCAGTGCTGGAGAGATGAATTGTGGTGTAAGAGACTGAATCCAAGTCAACTATATGCAAGGCTAACACTCTACTCCCTGCTGTACTATTACTTCAACCTGGTGAATACATCTTCACTATAATTCTTTGTGAAATAAAATCATCAGCATTATATATCAGTATTATTGTATCATATGTAATATATAATATGGCATATATAATATATATTATATATAATATATTATATATATTATATATATTGTTATTATATATTATATATATTTATATATAATATATATTATATATTTATATATAATATATTATATATAATATATATGCCATATTATATATTACATATGATACAATAATACTGATACATAATACTGATGATATATAAATATATATATATATATATATAAACCAGACCATTCTACTTGCTTTCTTTTCATTTTTATGACAGGAAACCTTTAAAGAATGATAACTATAATCTGTCAAGTTTCATACACTTTAGGACTTTACAAAATTCTTTGTACCTACTTATTCTAACATGATAGCCTTATTCTAGTTTTGCAATAGATAGAAATATCTTTGGAAACCTTTGACATGTACTTTCCTGCCATGATTCACTTTTGTGGCTCAAAATGCCAGGTATACAATTCTTCAGAATTGATTTCACTAAGTTTAGGAAAGTTCTTGCTCATTCACCTAAATAAAATGACTTTATACCACATAATGCAAAATTAAGCTCCTAAGTACAATATTTTAAAGGATTAAAATGCTTATTACTCTATATGTAACACACCTAAAACAAATCTGTTAAATTCCAGTGTTCTCTGTGAAAATAAATAAAGGTGAATCATTCAAGGGTAAAACGAGCAAAAGAAAGGATCTATAGTCAGCAAGTGTTATATTCTTGTCCATTTAAATAAGGGAAAAATTATCATTTAAAAGTCAACATATTTAAAATTCTGTGGGCTTTTTGAGACATTTAAAGCCTTTCTAGTCACTCTATCTTCTCAACTTGTATCTTCTCAAAATGCTTAAGTCGGTCTTTAAATGAGCAATGCATCATTTGAAAGGTTTTCCTAACAAAGGGATGTAGCCCATAAATTACATCCTCTACTGCCCTCTACTGCATCGTTATTTCTACAAGGCTGCCAGTATGTATACGGAGCTTTCACTACTGAAAAAGTAAAAGAGTGATTTTGAAAAGAAAAACGTGTACTAAGGTCACTTAAAAAAAAAGTCATTTTTCATGATTATAAATCACCCGCCAGATGCTGCATACTAAAGACACCACTATTAACATTTTCAGTGTTCTGAAAGCTTGAGAAGGTCTGATAGTGGTAGGAAGAAATTATCTCAGATGAGAGCTAAAAGAACCAGGACCGGTTCATGATACAAAGCTGAACACAAAGATTAGTGAGTCCAGTTAGAGAAATAAATACACTGACAACAATCATGAAAATGGTAGTGAGTGAGAGAAATAGAATGCTTGTCTCGAATACAGGCAGGGGTTGGGAGAAGAGGGTGATGGGGGGCATTGGTGTGGGAAAGTTGCACTGGTGAAGGGGGAGTGTTCTTTTTTATAACTAAACCCCAACTACAAATGATCAGTCTTAAACATCAAACCCAAAGCCAACGACAACAGAATCTATACTCATTCTACCACAAACTAGACACAGAGGGAACCACTTATACTAGCAGCCCCGGGAGGGTGGGGGGTGTAAAGGAGGGGAATATCGCATGCATGCTGGGAACAGGGCTGGAGGGAGAACAACACTGGTGGTGGGAATGCCCTGAGTTCAATGCCCCTATGTACCTAAAATATTACTGTGAAAGATTTGTAATCCACTTTAGTCACAAAAAAATTATTTTAAAAAATAACAAAGCAAAACAAAATACCCTTGGAGCCAGAGAGATAGCTTGGAGGTAAGGCATTTGCCTTGCATGCAGATGGGTGATGGTTCAAATCCCGGCATCCATTATGGTCCCCTGAGCCTGCCAGGAGTGATTTCTGAGCATAGAGCCAGGAGTAACCCCTGAGTACTGCTGATATGACCCCAAAACCAAAAACCAAAACAAAAAACCAAAACAAAAAACCCAAAAAACAAAAACTAAAAATAAACCCAACTACAAACTGGTTTGTAATCATGGTGCTTAAATATATATTTGTAAAAGAACTTAGAAAAGATTTTAAAAATAAATAAATAAAATGTAAAATGAAATTATCTCAGAATCTCAGGTTGGAAGTGTTTTTATTCATTCTGTGATAAGTAAATGAGTTCAAAAAAGGAATGTAATAAACTCCATGAACTTTGACTTCTGTTTCTGTCCTCTTAGTAAATATCATAAATATTTTTTAAACTGAAAGAGAAAAGAAATTTTTTTCTCATAAAAATGGGCTTCCACATAACTTGAACTATCTAGTCCCACCTCCCAGTTAGAGGGGGAAATAAGGGAGGTACCAAGACCAAACAGGTTTGTAAGACCACTAAGTAGTAAGCTAGGCACAGAGGGGACCACTTATTCTAGCAGTTCCGAGGGTGAGCGAAGAGGATATGGGAGGAAGGACAGGAACGGAGGTGGATTTTATGTTAATATGTACCTAAAATATTATTGTCAATGATATGTAAGCCACTATGATTAAAATAAAAATTATATTTAAAATGGGCTTGTGGAGTCAAATCAGTAGCACAGTAAATAGAGTGGTTGCCTTGCATGTGGCACACCAAATTTTATTTCCGGCATCCGAAATAGTCCTCTATGCCTGCCAGAAATAATTTCTGAGCCCAGAGAATATGTTTCCCTTGAGTGTCACCAAGTGTGACCCCAAAACTAAAATAAACAAAAGACTTGACATGATAGTCAATTCTTTGTCCTTCTTTATGTTTGAATCAGTCACACTTAATGAAAGTTCATTAAAATGAAATCTCTGAATATTTTTTTTTTGGTTTTTGGGCCACACCCAGTGACGCTCAGGGGTTACTCCTGGCTATGAGCTCAGAAATCGCCCCTGGTCTGGGGGACCATATGGGAACCGGGGGATCGAACCGTGGTCCGTCCAAGGCTAGCGCGGTAAGGCATGCACCTTACTTGCAGCGCCACCGCCCGGCCCCATCTCTGAATATTTAATTTCCTTCTTTCTGTATTTCTTTTCTTCCTTCAGTAAATAATATTTTTTATTTTTTATTACATATTTATTATCTGTGTGTCATATATATTGTTAAGAGTTGAACAACACCAGTTCCTCCTGTCTTCATAGAACTCCCTGTCCATGAGGGAGATTGAGACCATTAACAAAATATTCAGGAGTAAGAACTTAATTATCATTTTTAGGACAATATGATAAACAAAGTAGTAATTAGGACATAGTAAGGATGCTAATTGAGAGAGAACTTGATGCACTCAAGGAGCCAAAGGGCATGTGTACAGCATCTAAAGCAAGGTTCAGGAGGCTGGAGAGTAAGACAAGAGGGCACATGTGAGATCTAGAAGACTTGTTGAAGATTTTGGTCTTTATTCCTGGGATAATTGGAAACCATTTTCTTATTTATGCAGAGATATGACACAATCATATTTGTATTAAAAAGAGAATCATCATCCTTTTTGTGTAAAAAGTGAAGACAAGTTTATGCACAGGTTTTCTCGTTTTCTCGGGGAACACATTGCCAAAATCTAGAAAAATATAAAGCGGAATCTGAAATATGGAGTAAACAGTGAACAGCTTTGAAGCCTTTTTCAGAGGTACAATGAGAGAGGTCAGAAAGATAGTGTAGGTGTTTTTTTTTTTTTAATAATACCTTTCTTTTTTTTTTTTTTTTTTTTTTTTTTTTTGGGTCACACCCGGCAGCGCTCAGGGGTTACTCCTGGCTCCATGCTCAGAAATTGCTCCTGGCAGGCACGGGGGACCATATGGGGCACCGGGATTCGAACCGATGACCTTTTGCATGAAAGGCAAACGCCTTACCTCCATGCTATCTCCCGGGCCCCAATAATACCTTTCTTTAAGCACCATGATGGCAAACATGTTTGTAGTTGAGTTTCAGTCATATAGAGAACACCCCCCTTCAGAAGTGCAACGTTCCCACCACCAGTGCCCCCCATCTCTATCATCTCCAACTCCCTGCCTGTATTCAAGACAAGCATTTTACTTCTTTCACTCATTAACATTGTCATGATAGTTGGTAGTATAGTTATTTCTCTAACTGCACATACCACTCTTTGTGGTAAGCTTCATATCTTGAGCCTGCTTTCTGCCCCTCATATCTATTGTCTCTGGGAATTATTACAAAAATGTTTTTATTTTTTGTAAAATTCATAGATGAATAAAACTGTTTTGTGTCTCTCTCCTTCTGTCTTATTTCACGCAGCATAATAGTTTCCAAAAACCCAATACAATAATGCCTTCTTCATACCTATATTCATTGCAGCGCTATTTACAATAGCTAGAATCTGGAAACAACCAAGATGCCCTTCAACAGATGAGTGACTAAAGAAATTATGGTACATATACTCAGTGGAATATTATGCAGCTGTCAAGAAATATGAAGTCATGAAATTTTCTTATACATGGATGGACATGGAAACTAGTAAGGGTTGTGTTTTTTGTCTTGCATGCAGCAAACTCCCATTTCAAACCTTACCTAGTTAACTGAGTACCACCAGAGGTCACTCAAGCAGAGAGCCCAAATAGTTCCTGAACTCTGAGCAGATAACTCCTTTAAAAAAAAACTTTATATATATGTATATGTATATGCATATAATATATATACATATATATATATATATAACAGAGTTTAGAGTTGGACTCTCAGGGAAGAGGAGTTCTGAGATACAGGAAACATTAGATTCATTATTCCATTTTTGTTTCATATGTCAAAACAGAACTATCTCAAACTTGTTTTTCTCCCTTGGTCACAGAAAAAGGACTATAATTTAAAGACTCAAATTTGACGTTAAGGCAAGTTCTACCTATAGGTTAGCTATACTTTTAGGGAAAACACAATCTTCCTTTTTAAAATATATAGTGCTAATTATTTTTTAAAATGGTCAGAAACTTCATCATCACAGAACTGCCATGAACTTTTTGGAATTATAGAAAAGGCTTCCAACTTATAGAAATATGTGGTACCCAATTGGTCTTAGAGTATAAATAACAAGAAAGCTGCTCAAAGAGATATAGAGATAAATGAGTGATAATCTTTGCATTTACATCACAAATTCCATCATAAAGCCAGTATCAGGCAGATACTCATAACTGGCCCATGAACTTCTTCATTGAACCTAACACACACACTGCTGTCCTATGGTCAGTTCCTTGTGAATTTTCCTGACAGCATGACAGAGTAAGACCTGACATATGGCTAGTAAGAACACACCTAGCTGGTCCAAAGCTGCAGTCTGGAGATAGAATACAAGTTTGAGCTTTCAAGCTACTTCTTAGATGCCAAAGAGAGCTCATAAGTACTAGGAGTTGTAGGATAAAAGAAGATATGGAACTTAAATGCTCTGTCATCAGAAAGAGCAAAAAAATTGTGGAACAGGTAGCCTGAACTATTCTGCAATGGCTACAGAAGGTCCAGCAGGGCTAATGAGAGGTATAGCTCTCCTAATGCCAGGTGTCATAGATTGGAGGAGATGACCACTACTGCAACTGTGGATATAGCAATGCAAAATTTCAAGGTACATTAAACATTGACATGATAAAACCCCAGGATTAAAATAATTGCCTAGTAAATGAGCCCAATAGCACAGAGATTAGCAATTTACTAAAGAAAATATTCAAATACATATATGCATATATTCTGATAAAATTTAGTGACAAATTACAGAAAGACAACTCGTGAAATCAAGAAATCAATACATGGTCAAAGTTAGAAATTTAACAAAAAAACATAGAGAGTCAGAACCATAATACAGTGGATAGTATGATTGCCTTGCTTGTGGTCAATTTTGTTTTAACCCCTATCACCATATATGGTCCTTAGAATGCCAATAGGAGTAATTTCTGAGTGTAGAAAAAGGAGTAAGTCGTGTGTTCCATTGGGTGTGGCTCAAGACAGTCAAAATCCCAAAGAGACAGATATCATTAAAAATAAAAAAATAAAAAAAAATGTAAAAGACTGGGACTGAGTAATAGAATGAACAAAATGAAAATGCAATATATAATAGTGAAAACAAAATGAAACAAGCAGATGATTATGGGATGGGAGAGCATAAAATACTCCTTTTTCTACACTCAGAGATCGCTCCTAATGGCACTCTGAGGACCATACATGGTGATAGGGGGGTACATGATATATCTATATGATAAAGAAAAGATAACCATTATCAAAAGGATTCATCATTACAAATCCTTCAATTTTTAAGAGAAAAGTGAAAAAGTTTGGCAATATTATTTAAAGTTTAGCCAATAGTTTTGACAATGTAGATAAAAAAATTCTAGAAAGACACAGTATTCCAAAACTGTACAAGAAAATATATATAACCCAAGTTACAGACTGTAGAGATGGACCATGGATAAGGCACTTGTCTTGTGTGCAATGAGCTCTGGTTTAACTCCTGGTTCCTTATATTGTTCCTAAGTCATTCCTGAAAACTGCTCGGTATGACCTCCCCCATCAAAATAAGAAGACCCTTGTAACATTACATATCAAATGGGTATGTAAGTCACAATCTTCCATTCCAAAAATTCTTAAACTAGTATGATTTCACTGGTGAAATCCATCAAATACTTGAGAATAAAATTATGCCAATTCAGAAAATACAAGAGGAGGAAACTCCCCCAAATTTATTTTATGAAGTTGGAATCATGATAAAGCCGAAAATGTTACAAGAATACAAAATACATGTTTTTTCCCTTACAAACATGACTGCAAAATATAGCAAGACATGAGCAAATACAATCAAGTTAAATATAAAAATTTTTTTATCATGAGTAAGTTGGCTTTATCCCAGGAGTTAAGACTTGTCTAACATTTGCAAATAAAGCAATATGATATTCATGGATACATAATTAAATAAGAAAGACATATAATTGTAATAGGTGCAAGAATAGACATATATTGACTTGCCTTTAGCATTAAAATATCAGCAAATTATTGCAGTGAGATAGTACACAGGTTAAGGTGCTTACCATGCCTGTGGGTAACCCTGGTCAATCCTTGGCACCACATATGGTTCTCTGAGCACTTCCAAGGGTTATCAACATAGAGCCAGAAACAGTCCCTAATCACTTCACAGCATGTCCCTGTCTCCTGTCTCACACAATCTCACAGTCTCACTAACTAAAGGATCAAAGGAAAATTTCTGAAATTGGTAAAGCATATGCACACAAAAACTTAGAAATAAACCAGACATTAGCTGTGGAAAGCATAATTCTTAATGTCTTAAATTTGGGAAGAAATAAAGATTGCTGTTTTTGGCGTTTTCTTTCAAAATTATTATACATACAAGTTAAGCAATCTGGTACAATGGGAAAAATTAAAATTAATATATAAAATGCAGAATTGAAGAAATTAATTTATTCCAATGATTAGTAGATTTTTAGACAATCTTTGTGTTTGTTTTCTTTTATTGGGGGGGGCACACCTGAAATACTTTTTATTTCACTGGCCCTGAGTGTTACATTTTTTTTTTTTTTTTTGGTTTTTGGGCCACACCCAGTGACGCTCAGGGGTTACTCCTGGCTATGCACTCAGAAGTCGCTCCTGCCTTGGGGGACCATATGGGAAACCGGGGGATCAAACCGCGGTCCGTTCTAGGCAAGCGCAGGCAAGGCAGGCACCTTACCTCCAACGCAACCACACGGCCCCGAGTGTTACATTTTAAGAACTACAAACACACACATATTTAAGAAAGGAAAAAAATAAAACTAAAACGTTATAGATATACTTATATATAAATATATGCTATATGACCATATAAATACGTTATATTTTAATATATCATTATATATAATTTGTTTTATGGTCCAAACCCAATGGTGCTCAGGTGCACAGAAGTTACTTCAGGCAGGTTCAGGCTCTGATAATCATATGGAATGACAAGAATCGAACCTGCCATCATTAAGAGACTAATAAATGATTTTAACAAGATCACAGTATTCAAGGTAAATAGAAAAATAAGGTGTATTTCTGTCCACTAACAGACAATTGATGTGCAACAGTTAGTATATAAATGTCCTTAAGGCGGAGTAACCTAAAGGATGTTTTCTTTAGTCACTATAAGGTTTAACCCATCTCTGACAATGGTAATTAATTCAGGAAACCTTCCGAAGCTGTTGCCTTTAATAACTCCACACTGTACAAGTGGTTCTTGCCCAAAACAAACTACTTGAATGTCATGAAGCCCATTCTTAGCGTCTTTTTCCTGGGAATCAAAATCAGAACAAGCAGAGCATATGGCAATTTCATGTGGCTTCAATGTTGAGAATAATGACAAACCTTCAAGGAACTAGATTTCTGAAGTACAGGAAATGGATCACCCATAGGCAGATAAGCTCCAGATTGTGAGTGGATGAATGAGAAGCTACAGGTTTGCCTGGATGCCTGAAGTGTTTCTTTGTATTCCACATATGAACATTTTTTTCTTTTTCTTTTTTTTTTTTTTTTGGTGCCGTGACTCGGATACATTTTTTTTTCTATATCTTCACTTCTGACTCATTCCACTCAGCATAATACTCTTAGATGATTCACATAGTAGCATGATTTTATCGTTTCTTATAGCAAAGTAATATTCATTGTGTAGATTTACCATTGTTTCTTTTTCCAGATAATCTGTTCTGGGATACTTGGATTGTTTCCAGATTTTTTGTTATTGTGAATAGTGCTGCAAAGAACATTTGAATGCTAATATCTTATCTGAATAGAGTTTTGGGGATTCTTTAGGTATGTGACAAGACATAGAATTTCTGGACCATATGAAAAGTTTTTAGGAAAAAAAATTCCATATTGTTTTCTAAAAAGACTAGACCAGTTTATATCCCATCAGCAATAAACGAGGGTCCTTTCCCCCCTCCACATCAAAACTAATATGGCTGTTTTAGTTAAGGAATTTTGAATCCCTTCATTAGTGAAATTGGTCTGTAGTTTTCTTTCTTGATAGTATCTTTGTCAGCTTTAGGGATGAGTATGATATTAGCTTCAAAAAAGGTACTAGGGAGGGTTCCTGTCTTTTCAATATTTTGGAAGAGTCTAAGAATCAAAGGTAGTAATTCTTCTCTGAAAGCTTGAGATAATTCACCTGTAAATCCTTCTGATCTTGAACTTTTGTTCTTAGAGACTTTCCTAATTACTGTTTGAACTTCTTTATTGTGATTGGCCTGTATAAGCTGTCCACTTTCTCCTCATTAAGTTTCAGGAGATAATATATTTCCAGATCTCTCCATTTCTTCTAGGTTCTCCAGTTTAACTGAGTAGAGTTGCTCATAATAAGCTCTCATGATGTCTTTGATTTCTTGGGGGTTCTGTTGTAATCTCTCCCCTTTCATATCTGATCCTTTTTTTTTTTTTTTTGGTTTTTGGGCCACACCCAGTGACGCTCAGGGGTTACTCCTGGCTATGCGCTCAGAAGTCGCCCCTGACCTGGGGGACCATATGGGGCACGGGGGATCGAACCGCTGTCTGTCCAAGGCTAGCGTGGTAAGGCAGGCACCTTACCTTCAGCGCCACCGCCCGGCCCTATATCTGATCCTTTTTATTTAAGTATTTTCCTTTTTTATCCTTGTGAGTCTTGCCAGTGGTTTATCTTGTTTATTCTTTCAAAAAACAAGTTCCTATTCTCATTAATTATCTATATTGTTTTCTTTGTTTTTATATTGTTGATTTCTGACTAGTTTTTAATTTCTTTTATTCTGCTTGTTTTTGGGTTTCTTTGCTGTTGGTTTCCCAGAGGTTTAATGTGTCCATTTAGATTGTTGATTTTGTCATTTTCTTCTTTACTAATGTAGGCCTGTCTTGCTATCAGTTTTCCCCTAATTACTGCTTTTGCCGTGTCCCATAGATTTGGGCAATTTGTTTCTTCATTATCATTGACTTCAAGGAATCTCTTTATTTCTTCTTTTATTATCTCTTTGACCCAGCTGTCATTGAGCTGCATGTTGTTTAGTCTCCAGGTCTTAGATTTTCTCCACATCTTCTTTTAATAGTCAATCTTGATCTCTGTTGCATTGTGATCTGATAGGGTGGTAAGTATAATTCTTATATTTGTGACTTTATGTAGATTAGACTTGCATCCCAGAATGTGGCCTATACTAGATAAAGTTCCATGTGCACTTGAGAAAAATGTGTATTATGTTTTTTTGAGAATAAAATGTAAACATCCATTCGTCCTAATTCTTCTAGCATCTCATTTGGGGCTTTTATGTCTTTGCTAGTGTTATGCCTAGTGGATCTGTCCAGTAGCAATAATGGGGTGTTGAAATCTCTCACTACTATGACATTTCAATTCATATGTTTCTCTAAGTTTGTGAGCAAAAGCTTTACATATTCTGCTGGGTCTACTTTTGATGCATAGATGTTGATCAGAGTTAGCACTTTGTGGTCTATTGTTCCCAGATCAATAAGTAGTGACCATTTTTGTCTTTAAGTACTTTCTTGAGGTTGAAGCATACTGTCATGGAATCAACTACAGGCTCCAGACATGTTCATTGTCAAACCCCAAGGTCTTTTTATGGTGTCAAGAAATGTTCTGCTCAGCTGTGTTGTCAAGGACAATCCTTTGTAATTAGAGATCTTGGTTTTGCTCCAATCCTATGACAAAGTCTAGGATAGAGTCTTTTTTTATGGTTTCAGAAGTTCTGTTCAATCATGGTTGTTGTAGCAGTCTTCTGTAATTAGTGATGTTAGTTTTTGCACAGATCAAAGGATGGAGGGTCTTCTGATTTCATCTCACCATTAGGTGATGAAGTAGGGTAACCTGCCCTTTGATTAAGTTGTTGCTGTTTTCATGTCATCAGGATGTCGTAGGAACCTACCCTGGTGCACGTTGGAGTCAGAGCAGTATTAGGGACTCTCCCAGGAGGAGTTTGATTCCTGCTGCTGTTGCAGGGGACTGTGTCAGTTCTAAAGTTTGGATCTTGGTTTCAGGCTTGGATGGTCTATGTCTGATCATATGAGGTCTAAATTGAGTCTCCATGATAAATGTTGAGGGTGGGAGTTTATGGGTTCTTACCTCTAGTAGATAAGAACTTGTTTCTAAACATAACATTTCCCCACATTAGTAAAAAGGAACGATACCATATTATATTGTTGGTGCATTTGTGCCATTATGTTTTATGGGGTTGTAATTGTTATAATTGGGGGTTTGGTTTGTGTAATTTCTCTTTGAGTAGTTCTTTTAGGGTTGGTTTGGAGATAGTTCAAAGTCTACAGTTCATGCTTCTTTTGGCTCCATCCCCAGCACCGGTTGGCCTACCAAAGACCCCTCAAACTAAACAAAATTTCATGAATCAGGAGCCAGAGATATAGTACAGCATGTAGGATGCTTGCTTTGCAATAGCCAACCAAGGTTCACAGGAACTCTATATGGTCATCTGAGACAACTAAGAATGATCTTTTTTGAAGAGTGTAAATTTATATCCTCAAAGTAACAAACAGTCACAAAAGAGATTTTTGTTTGCTTGCTTATTTGCTTTAATAGAGACAGGAATCAGGGATGCACATTTTTAGAAAGGGTAGATGCCAAAATGAACTGAAAAATTCCATGTGGGCTCGTTCCCCCAAGCACACGGGGTTTTTTATGTTGTTTTGTTTTAACCTACAAACCTAAACAAAGATTTAGACAGTAGGGGTATTGTAAACTGAGACATTTTCCTTAAGTATTAATCCAGCTGGGATCAGCCACATGCAAATTAAGTACAAGACAAGAACAATCTTACCTTAGAAGTTGTCTTTGACTAAGTTTCATATTCAAAACTCTCATTATACCTTTCTTGTTCCCTCCTAAATCTGCTAAAAATTCAGTCATTCCCATTCATGTTCCCATTAATGATGGAATGATTATAGAGATGTATTCCAGAAACTAGCTAAACAAGAAAAAGAAATGTTTTGATTTAGGAACTAAACAGCCATTATAGCTCCATTGTTAAAAAAAAAATCAACATTTAATCAGGTTTCAGAAGTGCAATTGGGAGTATACATACTCCCAGCCATGTATTATGAGCAGATTGGTGTATATTTGAAAATGATGGTGCCATTTCCTTTTATGCTAATGATTATCTCTATTAGGACAATTGTAATTGGATGAAAATCAAGCAGTGATTGGTCAAATTTCAAACTGGCTAATTTTAAGGTTGCAGGTATGGTTTCATCATATCAATAGTGGCATTTATTCAAGATTAAATATCCTGGTACATCTGATAGGCCTGGGATTTATCCTCAACTTCCTCCTGGATCTGGTTTACCCAGACTAAAACTTCTTTTCTTTTTATGTTACTATAATTATTTTATGTATTTATTTATTTATTTATTTATTTATTTATTTTTGGTTTTTGGGTCATACCCGGCAGTGCTCAGGGGTTACTCCTGGCTCCATGCTCAGAAATTGCTCCTGGCAGGCACAGGGGACCATATGGGGCACCGGGATTCAAACCAATAACCTTTTGCATGAAAGATAAACACCTTACTTCCATGCTATCTCCTGGGCCCCTATAATTATTTTTTAATTTTTACATTATTTATCAGGGTTCAGAGGAGTGAAAATTTTCATTTTCAAGTTATTCCAATGGTAAAATGCCCACCTGAATATTGTGTTGTTCTTGTACAAATCTAACCACAGACTCTGATCTTAGAAATTGAGTATATTTCGTATTGTAACAGCTTAAATAAAATAATTTCCTTAATTGTTCAGTGCATTTTTGTCTTTAACATCTTTTCAATAAGACAGGTCACATATTTTCTATTCTCCTCTCTCCTAATAATTGAAATCCATAGGAGAAAGCTCAAAAGTCCTTCTTGAGACCACAAAGGTTTCTATATTAATAAGTACTAAATGGTAAGAATCACAACCAACGTGTCCAGGGCTTTCTCTTATCATTGTGGTTAGGATCATTCTTGGGAACTGACTGTAAGTGGTTAGGTAATTGCAAAGCAAGTGTTTTAACTATCCAGCTCCTGAGCCAAACATTGCAAAACAATGCAGTTACAAAGTCAAAATTAATTTCATCATAATTTTTCCTATCTAACTAAATGAACTTTGGCCTTTTACAGATATGAAGTGCAAGGGACATCAAGAATAGCATTTCTTTAAATAGAGATGAATGAATTCATACTAATAGAATTATAGTGCCATGATATGGCAAATTATTTTCTATAGAATTACATGTTAAGCAAATATATTTTCATCAGTTTCTTAGAATTGGGTTTATGTAATATTATATACTTTTGAGAGGGACTTTGGGCTATAGCCAGAAGTGCTCAGGACTTATACGTGGCTTTTCATTCAGTAATCAGGTTTGACAATGTTCAGAGACTGTATGCAATACTGGCAAAACAACTGGGATCATCCACACGCAAGTAAGCACCTATCTCACCCTCTGGCCTCCTATATTTTTTTTTAATGACCTGTTTTACCCCCAGTTTGTCTTTTAGCTTTTCATGTGCCCTATATTTAATAGCTTTTTCTCTTTCTCTACAGTAATAATCTTAGCATTTAGAGAATTTCTCCATCTTTATAGTCCGTTAACGAGTTTAAAGAAGTATGCTAAGATATATTCTATTTTATGATGAAATATAATAGCTATTATATATACAATTTTAACAAGAAAATAAACCATATTCTACGGGTGTGGCAAGGACTACTAAGAAGCATAACAACGCGTTGACATTGCAGAGTTAAAAGAAATTAATAGTGAGGGGCTTGAGTAAATCTCAGGGAAGATATGAGAGAAGATAATACTTTAGATAAGACTTTAAAATAATGAGAAACCTGATTAATGTATGAGAGAGACAGAGAGAGAGAGTGAGAGAGAGAGAATGACAAGGCTGATAGAATCTTGATCTAAATCGACCACGACAAGCTAGAATAAGTGATCAACAGAAAAGAAGTTGGAGACAAGAGTTTATGTGTCGAAATAAAAGACAAATTCAAATGATGTATCAAGGAATATAAAAGAATAATGATCCCCCCCCCACAAAGAGAGAGATTCCAGGAGGAATAGATGAATGCCTTTTCTTAGACACTTGAATCAGAAGTAATGGTGAAATACTTAGGTGGACATGTCCTAAGGGTAGCTGGAATATTTTAGGAGCTAGATTTTGAATTGAATAGAGATGGACATTCTGAGGATGCAAACATGGTTTTAATTTCTGAAAAACAGTGCTAAATTCAATGAGTCAGTGACTCGAAGTCTGTGAACTCTAAAACCACTTCCGTAAAGACGAGGAAGAACAACTGTTGTAGCCAAGATTTAGCACCTGTGTTTAAAGCCTTGTAGCTTTCCCCTAACAGTTGTTGGCAATTACTCTGCTTGCCTAGATTTTAACACGTGTGCCAAGAAAACAGTATTCCACGCTCCAACTCTTGGAGACATTCCAGGTTCAGAAACAGCTTCTTGACTACTTTCAAGTTTTCATAAGATGTCCAAAGATGCTTCTTTCTGTGGGAGCCAGACCAGAGACATCAAGATCATAATCTCTCTAGAACTCACTCCCGGTAAGATGTCCCCACCCAACTAATGTGGGGTCAATTCCTGCCGTGTGATTGGATACCCAGAGATTTTATACAGGACTGCTGCCTCCTCTCTGCCTTCTTTCTGCGGGAGCCAGCCCAGAGACACCAAGGAGCATAATCTCTCCAGGACCCACACCAGAGGAGCCCGGCTGCTCCACTTTGCTCTGCAGGCTCGCTTATCTTTTGACCCCTGAACCCCACTTATCCACATTGTAAAAAGCAATCTACAACCTAAACAATGGAGAAATTTTACAGTACAACACCATGTTTTTAAAGAGTCAATTTGACTGCTTTGATAATCCACAATGTACCAGTTAGGTATCCTCTCAAATAAGAGTTTTAGAGTAGAATTATGGAAGATGTTCAGGGAGCTCAAAAAAAGCATCAATAGACTTGAATGGAGCACAAATAAGCATCAAGAGGATTTTGACGAGTGAAACTAGAAATTTTCACACTGAATTGAAAAAGTCGGCTTATGAATTGAATACCTCAATGGAAAACCTCTCCAATGGAGTAATGGCAGCTGCAAACTGGGTCAGTGAGCCAGAGGATGAAATGCAGAAAAACTCCATACAACACAAGAGATTGGAAGAGAACTTTAAAGCAAATGATCAGACAACGTCTAAACTACTCAAAGAATGTAAACCGATAAAAACAGAAGTCTTTGAGAAATTCAACAGACACAACATAGGAATCGATTAAGTCCCAGAAACGAGTTGAAGAGAACAGGAAGAGGAGGAAGAAGAATTTTAAGAAGAATAAGGCGAAGAAGAGTAAGAATAAGGCGAAGAGGAGTAAGAAGATTATGGTGAAAAATAGAAGAAGGGGGAAAAAAAAAGGATTCATTCTTCTGAAAAAGGAGGGAGAGTAAAAAGAGGGCAAAGAATAGTAAGAAAAGAAAAAGAAGAGGAGAAGAAGAGGAAGAATAAAAGGAGAAAGAAGAGTAGGAGGAAGAAGAAAAAGAAGAGGAAGAAGAGAAAGGGGAAGAAGGAAAAGAAGAAAAAGACAAGAAAAGAGGAAGGGAAAGAAAAAGAGCAAGAAGAAAATGAAGAGTAGGAAAAAGGAAAAGAGGAAGAAGTAGAAGAGGAGGAAAAGAAGAGGAGGAGGAAGAATAAGAGAGAGAGGAGGAAGTCTACAGCCATACCACCCTGAAAGTGCCTGATCTTGTCTGATCTCAGAAAGAGGAAGAAGATAAGAGGGGGAAAAAGAAGGAAATGGATTGATTTATTTTTAATTTCTTTTCTCATAATAGTGTCTTTGTTTAAACATTGTGAATGTGATTTTCAGTTAAAAAATTAAAAAAATGCACAGGGTGACACTGGTAGTGGGATTGGGGTTGAAAATTGTATGTTTAAAACTTAATTATGAATTTAAAAAGTACCAATAAAATAAAAAATAAAATGGTGTATTTATAACATATTAAATATAATAAAAAAGATGTCCAAAGATGCTAATGTGCCATAAACCTCAAAGTGAGATACAGATGGTATGCAGAGCAGGGGAAGTAGATAGAAATAGAAAAAAAGTGTTTGTTGTTGTTTTGAACTATATCCAGCAGGAACCCATGGTTCCCTTGATGCTCCATCACTGTGTATATGTGTGTGTGAGAGAGAGAGAAACAGAGAGAGAGAGAGAGAGAGAGAGAGAGAGAGAGAGAGAGAGAGAGAGAGAGAGAGAGAGAGAGGAGAGAGCCATATCCAGTGATATTCAGGCTCTCCAGCTCTAGGGATAATATTGGGTGGAGGATCAAATCAGAATCTGCCACATGAAAAACAAGGTTCCTGCCTACGGTATTACATCTCACTGACCCAATATTCCATTTATTCATAATTCCCCCCAAATTCAAGAAAATAGGGGACGGACTGGAATAGGTAAGGATCTATGCAACCTACAAAGGACAGAACGGACAGGCCTAGGGCTAACTTCTGAACCTTGGGTGGCAAAGTTCCCATTTTTCCAGCCTCAGTATGGCCAGAAAAAAATTGCAGCTTGGTTTGGAGCAAGTCACGGTGTCCTTTTTTTGCTAAAATTCCATGCAGAGATGGCCTGTGCAGAAATCAAAGAGCAAATTCAAGGGCAGAGCAGGTGCATCCCGGAGGGCAGAGCTAGGGGAGAAACAGGAGAAAGCAGAACGTCTTGGTTCCGGGTAGGCTGGCGCGCCAGGCGCGCGCATGCGCACGGGCGTGACTAGGTGGAGCGCGGGCTGCCGGAAAGGGGCGTGGCTTCCCGGTCTCAGCCAGTCCTTAAGCCGCGCGCGCTGGTCGCCTGGGCCTTAGGCGCTGCAGCCGAGCGCCGAGTTCTCGATCGCCGCGGGTCTGCCTCCCCGCTAGTTCTGTTCTCATCGGCTGGTTCTGTAAGTGCGTCGTCAGCGCGCGGACCGCGGGGTGGCGCGGGGTGCGCGGGGAGGGCACGGCCGCCCCTCTCCCGCCCCAGTTCCCCGGATGGCGATGGATGGAGACGCGGGGCGGCCCCTGGCGCATGCGCGAGGCTGCAGCCCCCGCGCGCTCTCACTTGCGGACAATTGGGTGCAAAGAGCCGGACGTGCCGCGCGGCAGATCTGTGCAATCCTTGGGACTGTGTGGGGGGTCATCGAGACGTTGCATTTCATTGCGTGGTTTTTTCTTTTCAGTGCGGAGGCCAGTAGCCCGCTATGGAGCATGCCTTTACCCCGCTGGAGCCTCTGCTGCCCACCGGTACGGTATCGCCTCCCAAGGTGCACACTGACCGACCCCGACACGCCTCTCACTTGTCCTCTGAACCTGGAGTGGCTCCTTTGCACTCCATTTCCCCCCCACTCGGAGCTTTTCTCTGCAGGCTTCAAATTCAGAACCTTGCAAACAAACTCAGAATGCCACCGAGATGCTACTTGCCTCCCTAGCAGAAAACTCAGCGCTCCCAGCAGAGATGGCCCATGCATTTTTTTAGAACCCCAAAGAACAGTTGCAATGTAGATGGCACTTGCAATTTAGATGTCACAAGGTCACACAGTGTGTTTGCAAAAGCATTGGATGGGCCTAGACTAAGACAGGAAGAGAGGAGTCCAGTGACCCTCTGAAAATGCTTTTTAGGTGTAATACTCACTTGAAGATTTTTGGTCTTTTTTTTTTTTAATAACAAAATTATCATTTAGGATCATTCATTTAGAAGGAGAAGGAAGGATGGATTTTGATGAAACCATTAGTGGCATTCATCCTCCTGTATTGTAATCGACTTGTGTGATGGGAATGTAATGAATAAAGCGTCTATGTCTCAGTTTTTAATGATGTGTACTGGATTATCAGTTCATGAAGTTGAACAGAATGCACAATTTCAAATGGCTCAAATCAAAGTTGATTTTTGTAAATACAACATATTTTTTGAGATTTGAGATTTAATTGGAATATGATTTTTTTTTCTTGCCCATATCTTGGGAGCATTTGATGTAAAAATAATGAATAAGGAACTTGGAGCATTCATTCTGCAGTCATTTTCTATATTATTATTATTATTTTAAATTTTATAATTATTGAGGTTTTTAATTTTTATTGACTCACCATGGGATACAGAGATAAAAAGTGGTTCAGGTTGCGCTTCAATGGTACAATACCCCACACCCTTCCCTTCACCAGTGTTTATTGCCCACCACCAATTTTCTCAGCCTGCCTCTATGACTGACACTATATCACTCTGTCTCTTTCTCTTTCTCTCTCTCACTCTCTCTCTCTCTCACTCTCTCTCTCTCTCTATATATATATATATATATTATTTGCATACAAATGCCTTTATACCTTATGGATGACAGAAAACAAATAGTGACTAAATTGGACTCTGAATCCAAATGTGTTTGACCTGGTTAGGAATTTGGGTGTTTAATCATTGCTGTAAGACATAGCAGCTCAAATTTTTCATAAATTGTTATTAAAATGATACATCCCTTTTGTAAGTAAAAGAAAAAGACATTTACTGAAATGTGCACACACACACAGCTGCTTTTGGACTGTCTCAGTGCTTACTCTTGGTTCAGTACTCTGTGCTTAATGCTGGTGGGCTCCTCTCTACTACCTCTCAGATGAGTAAACAGCTTTTTCAATGTTAAGAAGGGCTTGGTTAACATTTTGTAAATCAAAGTTCATTGTTCTCAGTTCCTCTGTAGGAGACACAGATTGTTTCCAAGGGTAAACATTTGATCCAGGCTTAGAGATTTGTTACTAGAACCTAGGAACTTAGCTAAAAATGACTGTATTTAAGGTAGAGAGTCTAAATTGTAAATGTGATGTGTACTGTAGTTCCGGGGTCTTAAGTCTTGTCACTCCTGTCACAATTGCTGTCTTGTACACCAGTTCATAGTCTAGCAGCGATAAACCAGGTGGAGATCAGTGGTTTTCATTCAGTTTCAGATTAACACTAGTTCAGGAATGTGGTTAGGAAAACCAAGGCTGTAGTGAGAATTTTGGGTGTATTTAAGCTTTCTTGTATTTAAGCCTAGTCTTAAATACTTAAATACCATTTACTGCTTATTCTCAGGAATATGATGCCACTGGATTTCAGATTCTGTAAGTGTCAGATTCCCTTGCTAGAGATATTTGCGTATCAGAGAGTTGTCATAGGTCAAATGCATATTATGAAGTGCAGCAGGAAGTTTAAAGGGAGAGCAAAGGCAGTTGGGTCTCAAGGGTCAATGATGAGAAGAAGTCCTAGAACTGGAGAACCAGAGACTCCACAGTAAGCCTGAAGCAGCATTCCTGGAGTTTTTCAAAGACTGCGGAAGTGGCTGAATTCCTTAAATCAAACATTTATTTGTAAGCTGTGCAGGAATGGGGCAGAATGGTGAATGTGAGAAAGCAAAGCACTGGTATTCCTATGAAATAGTGACTTTCACGGATTATTCTGATCCCATCAAGGAAGACTAGAGATTCCTTTGTCATCTCAAACATTGATCTTAACACCAAGTTCTTGGCATGGACTTCATATTCTTTTTTTTTTTTTGGATTTTGGGCCACACCTGGTGACGCTCAGGGGTTACTCCTGTCTGTGCGCTCAGAAGTCGCTTCTGGCTTGGGGGACCATATGGGAAACCGGGGGATTGAACCGCGGTCCATCCTAGGCTAGCGCAGGCAAGGCAGGCACCTTACCTCCAGTGCCACTGCCCGGCCCCCTGGACTTCATATTCTTAAGAGATCCCCCTAAACTGAGCAGTGTGAGTTGAAGAGATTGCAGGGACTAGGGAGACAGGATCAAAAAGGGAATAAGGTGTGGACCTGAGTGGTAAGTACAGTGGGAAGAGTGCTTGCTTTGTATGTGGCCAACCTATTAATCCCTATTACTGCATATGGTACCGTGAGCCCATCAAGAATGATTACAGAGCATAGAGCCAGGAGAAAGACCCAGGTACTGCCAGGTATGGCTCCAAAATTAAAAATATAAAATAGAAGTAATATGGTGGGCTTACAAAGAATGGCCCTGGGACTAGAGAGATAGTACAGCAGGTAGGGTGCTTGCCTTGCATGTTGCCAACCTAGGTTTAATCCCTGTCTTATGTGGTCCACAGAGCATCACCAGAAGTGGTTCCTGAATACAGAACTAGTAACCCCTGAGCATCTTTGGGTGTGGCCGGAAGGAGAGAGGGAGAGGGGGAAGGAAAGGGGTAGAGAAGGAGGAATTCCCTTGTCCTCAAAAATTTACTTGTATGAAAGGTCACTAGTATGGGCTCAGGTAAATCCTCTCAATATCTTGCTCTTTCTGACTGTCTTGAACTAGGCATAGTATTCACACATCCCCTAGTTAAAAGATAAATAGACATTACGTTTCTCCTTACACAGGGATCCTGCTTAAGGAACAGCCCCTGAGCACCAGTGGGTGAAGCCAAACACTCTCCTATATTTCCCCAGTTTCCTGTCAATCTCCACAGCAGTGTTTTACAATAACAGCAATTCTTGGCACCTTGTAGTTGTTCATTAAATATTGAAATAAGCTTTACTTTAGAGGGATTCCCTTCTTCAAACAAAGGTTTAAGACTATAGTAGAGAAGCAAGTTTCTCTGAATAACTTCTGTGAATTTAAATGACTTGTAGCATGCTTTATTTGGTGATGCTTTTACAGATTTGGTGCAGCAGCATCTGTTAGACAGCAAGGTGTACTAAATTATCTCTCTGGGATGATTACTAGTTTGAAAACTCAAAAATGTGAAAAATCTAAAAAAAATCTAAAAATCTCTAAAAAAATGTGAAAATGTATCCTTGAATGTGAAATTTTCATGTTCATATTCTTAGAAATATAACATTATTAAAACTTTGCATAAGTTTTGTAGGTTTATATGTGTACACAAATCTCAGCATATTATTGTCCTACTTTCAAAAATTTGGATTCTTCAAAAATTCTAATTCTAAATTCTAAATACAAAAATTTGGACTCATTCTAAATTGTTTTGTAAGTTGCTCACTTAGGTAGTAGATGAAATTTGATATATTTTTCTCTCTTACTACCTTATATGTGCTCTCTATTCAGTGCCTTTCAAATAAAATACACATTAAGTTCTACCTTGTGTACCAGAGGTGATCATTCTACAACTCTGTGTCTATAAATAAATAGGTAAGATGGAATTTTTGGTGCTCTTTCCTACAACATTTTCCACTTACTCTTTTGTGGTCCCAAGTTTTAGTTTTTCTCCTGTTGGCCATAGTTCATATTTTTCAGAGTTTACTCATTGTTCTATGCTCTGGGATTACTTCTAGTGGTGTTCAGGGGTCCGTATGCAGTGCCAGTTATCAAAATCACATCAGCTGTGTACAAGGCCAGCGTATTAACTCCTGTACTATTTCTCAGACCCAACAAGTTTATCTGTTAAATGAACTATTTATATCAAATGAACTTTGTTCGTAGACATTTAGGTTATTACTCATTTTTATATTTTGCACATTACAGTGCATATCTTTGAGCAGGATACTTTTATGTGCTGATACCAGTCTATTTGTACTGTAAATGTTTAGAAAGTGGGTCATAGAATATGTTTGTATTTCTACTATGAAGAAGCATCAGCAAGTGTCGAGTGTATAAATGTTGATCCCTTCTTAATAGTCTTGATGGATAGTCAAAATATAAACACCATCCTTTTCTTTTTTTTTAATAATATATTTATTTAAGTATCATGATTACAAACATGTTTATAATTGGGTTTTAGTTATACTCCACCAATGCAACCTTCCCACTGCCAATGCCCCCATCTCCCTCCTCCTCTTCCTCCTGCCTGTATTAGAGACAGGCATCTATTTCTCTCACTCACTAGCATTGTCGTGATAGTTGTTAGTGTAGTTATTTCTCTAACTGCACAAACCACTCTTTATGATAAGCTTCATATCCTGGGCTGGTTTTTCCAGCCCTCCAGCCGTCATCTGTATTGTCTCTGAATATTATATTACAATAATATCTTTTATTTTTCTTAAGTCTCATAGCTGAATTGAGACTATTCTGTGTCTTTCTCTCTCTCTCTGACCTATTTCACTCAGTATAATAGTTTTCACATCCATCCATGTATAGAAGAATTTCATGATTTCATTCTCCTGACAGCTACATTGCGTATATGTACCATAGTTTCTTTAGTCACTGAACTGTTGTTGGGTGTCTCTGGGTTGTTTCCAAATTCTGGCTATTATAAATAGTACTGCAAAGATTATATGTGTGCAGAAGGTATTTTTGTAATGTGTTTTTGTGTTCCTAGGTATATACAAGTGATATAGCTGAATCATATGGGAGTTCAATGTCCAGTCTTTTGAGGAATCTTCATTATTAGGAAACACAAGACTTTAAGTTACATGTTGAGTCATATGTTATAGTAGCCACTTAGGAGCTGTAGGGATGGAAAAGTTACAATTGGAAGTAGACAAAGAAAGGGATGGATGGACATCATTGGAGTCAGGAAAAGTGCTCTTGGTATACATTAAGAGAGGTCTTGAAGAAGCAGAGAATTCCCAGCTTTAACCCATATTGAGTGACAGCTCAATTGTCTGGAACAAATTCCATGGTGATAAAGATTGTTCTGAAGAGAAGAAATGAGCCTTTGGGAGAAAGTGGAATATAGAAGAGTTAAATCAGATTGTGGTAAATGGTTTTAATGGAAAGTAGGAGCTGGAAAGTATTAGAAAGTTGGTGTCACTTATTTGGAACATTTCATATAAAGCAACTTTTAATCAGCCCTAAAACAATTGCTTTTGGTGTCCCAGGTTTTGAGATATACCAGACAACTAGACAATGTTCAGTAGTTACTCCTAGGTCTGTGCTCAGAAATTACATGTGCCAGGCTTGGGGACAACACGGGATGCCTGGGATCAAACCCAGGTCAGGCAAGTGCTCGGCAAATGTTCCTGCCCCCCATCTTTTTTTCTTTTAACTTTTTTTTGTTTTTATTTGTTTTCAAGGGGCTACACCCAGTGATGCACAGGGGTTACTCCTGGCTATGTGTTCAGAAATCACTCCTGGCTTGGGGAACTATCTGGGCTGTCAGGGGGATTGAACCAGGTCCTTCCTAGGCTAATTTGGGCAAGGCAGATGCCTTACCACTTGCGCCACCGCTCCAGCCCCTAGCTTTCCTTTTTTAAAATAAAAAAAGTCTATCTTTTTTTGTTTGTTTGTTTTTGGGCCACAACCGGTGTCACTCGGGTTACTTCTGGCTATGTGCTCAGAAATGGCTTCTAGCTTGTGGGACCATTTGGGACACCAGGGATCGAACCCAGGTCTGTCCTGGGTCAGCTGCTTGCAAGGCAAATGTCTTATTGCTGTGCTATTGCTTCAGCCCTAAAATAGAGAAATCTTTATGTAAGAGTTTAAAAATATGTATTTTAACATTTTATTTTAGGGAGTACCAGGTAGTGATTTGATTTGTGTAAATATTGTAAAATGATTGCCAAACAAGTTTATTTATATATTCTAGATATATTTCCTTAATTCTTGATGTCTTACTCTTTGTGAAGTTTGGGGACTGACATTTTATGGAGAATTTTGATGATCAATATCTTAAAGAATTTGATACTGATAAGAATACAGACATTTAGGGCTGGAGAGATAGCCTGGAGGTAAGGTGTTTGCCTTTCATTCAGAAGGTCGGTGGTTTGAATCCTAGACCCCATATGGTCCCTTGAGCCTGCCAGGAGCGATTTCTGAGTATAGAGTCAGAAGTAATCTCTGAGCGCTGCTGGGTATGACCCAAAAACCAAAAAAGAAAAGAATACCAACATTTTATGTATTCTAATAGTTATTTAATGTTTGGTTTTGGGTTCTCCCTTGGCTCAGGATGTTGTGGTGTTAGAACTCCAGTATGCAAATCCTATTACTTACTCTTTTTCCTTTCCTTGGCTCTCTTATTGTGGTTTTACATTGTATAAATCAGTGTTTACCTGTCTTTTTATTCCTGTAGCCTCCACATTTGTCCTTCCAGTTGACCCCCTAGTCTTGAGCCATGCTTTCCCCTACTTAAAAGATTTTTCATCTGCAACTGCTCTTTTTGAAATGTCCTTGGGCCCCTGGTGGTAGATAGGCACGTTTCTTAGGTTTTTGTTTTTGTTTCTGTCTTTTGGGTCACACCCAGCAGTGCTCAGGGTTTACTTCTGTCTCCAAGCTCAGAAATCGCTCCTGGCAGGCTCTGGGGACCATATGAGATGCCAGGATTCGAACCACCGTACTTCTGCATGAAAGGCAAACACTTTATCTCCATGCTATCTCTCCGGCCCCACGTTTCCTAGTTTTAATCCTGGTGATACAGGTGTGTTTTAAAAACTCAGTGCCTGTAATTATTTCATTTTTATCATGATGTTTTGTACTGATAACTCAGAAACTTTAATAAAGATTTCTTTTAAAACCCTTTATAACTAAAAAGTGAAGGTCAAAGATCTTCAGAATTATTTATTGTGTGCACTTAAGATAGAGCAAATAGTTACAAAGCTTTAAATTCCTGGTTAAACAAGAAGTCTGTTTTTATTTAAAAACTTAATTTTTATAGCAGAATGCATATGCATTTATGAAAAAAATAGAAGCTATATATACATGAAATAAAAATAGCTGTATTTGGGCCTGAGGAAACAACTCAGAGAAGTGAACTTCATCATTTATAAACAAGAGACCTAAGTTTAACTCCTGATACTGAATCAGTCGGCCATTGAGTACTGGGTATGAGTTTTTGATTGTTTGTTTTGAATATTCAAGCACTAATTGTGCTCAATGTGTAATCCTTGCTCAGCACTTCTCAACACTCTTGGCGATGCTTTGGGAACCATATAGGATACTGAGGATTGAACCTGGCTTGATCACATGTAAGGAAACTTTTGCTGTAATATATTTCCAGTTCCAGGGAAATTTGATTCTTTTTTTTTTTTTTTTTTGCTTTGTTGGGGGGTGTTGGGAGAAGAGTTGTGCCACTCTTGGCAATCGTCAGTGGTTACTCTGGCTCTGTGTTTAGGGATCACTTTGGGGTTGCTCTGGGAATAATATAGCATACTGCTGGGGAAAGAACCTGGGTCAACTATGTTGACTGTGGGTAGGCAAGTACTCTAGCCTATGTGCTTTCTCTTGGCCTGTGTGTATGATCTCCAAATCATCATCATCCTCTCCATACTTCCCCCCCAAAAAAGCATGTCAAATCTGTCAGATTAGCACTAGATGGCACTTTTGGTGGGATTTCAAATAGAGTCTTTTAAATACTCATTAGATAAACAGAAGGTCTTGTTTTTGTTTCAGGGTCATAACAAAGGTGCTTCAGGGGTACCCTGGCTCAGTGCTTAGGAATTGCTCCATGGCCATGCTCAGGGAATTACTATCTTGCTGGCTTAGGACTTGTACTATCAGGCCAGCCATGTGGTAGGGATTTTTTTTTTGTTGTTGTTGTTTTAGTTTGTGTTTAGACCACATCTGATAGTGCTCTGGGGTTACTCCTGGCTGCGCACTCAGGAATCACTCCTGCAGAGCTTGGGGGACCATATGGATTGCTGAAATCAAACCTTGATTGGTCACTTGTAAAGCAAATGCCCTCATTATTATCCTACTGTTCTGGCCCCTGTGATCGTGATTTTAATATAGAAACAAAAATGTGCCTTCAATTTCTTCCTTTAGTTCATAATTCTTCACTTTCTCCATAACTTATTTTAGAGTACCTAATACTCTCTCCTTTTTCTTTTTTTATCATTATTCCAAAATAGCTTTTTTAGTTGCTTGTTCCAAGCTCTGCATTTGGCTCTGTATTAAATCTGACTAGTTTTAAATTTAACATAGTTCTTTGACACATTTTCAATTCCCTTTAGTATTGATTACTAACACCTTAAGTGTGGCTTTTACAACACTCAGAAATGGAATTGATGGAATTAAAACTCATGTTTGAAACTTCATTTACTTACATACTAAACTGAATCAACTTTTCTATTTTATTTTTTACATAGTTTGATAATAAATGTATGCCTCAGAGCATATATTACCAGTTACTTGACATTTATAAAATAGATTATATATGTTCAACATTTTAAAATTCCATTGATTTTGTATGTTTGTTTTTGCGCAAAACCCAGCTCTGTTCAGGGCTTACTTTTGGCTCTGTGCTCAGGAGTCATTCCTGACAGTGCTCATAGAAACATACAAATAGGGTACCAGGGACAGAATCTGAGTCAGCTGCATGCAAGGCGAGTACCCTTCCCTCTGTAATCTGACAACTTTTTTGGTGCTGAGGATTAAACTCAGGGCCTCACATAGGCAAGGCCAGGAGTTCCCACTAAACCACACCTATGGCCCAGTTTTGATGCATTTGCAATGATACATGTATCCTAAAAAGCTCTAAAAGCAGGCTTCTGGGCCCGGAGAGATAGCATGGAGGTAAGGCGTTTGCCTTTCATGCAGAAGGTCATTGGTTCGAATCTCGGTTGTCCCATATGGTCCCCTGAGTCTGCCAGGAGCAATTTCTGAGCGTGGAAGCCAGGAGTAACCCCTGAGCACTGCTGGGTATGACCAGAAAACAAAAAAAACAACAACAAAAAATCCAGGCTTCTGAAAATACAAAGCCATGTGGTTGTGGATAGTTCTGTCAAGAATTTGAGGTGATGGCTTTCCTAAGCCCCAGACTAAGCCTTAACAAAATACTCAGCAATCAGCGAGTTGTAGGAAAAGTGACATCAACATAAGGTTTGATTTTTTTTTTTTTTTGGTTTTTGGGTCACACCCGGTAGCGCTCAGGGGTTACTCCTGGCTCCATGCTCAGAAATTGCTCCTGGCAGACACGGGGGACCATATGGGGCACCGGGATTCGAACCAATGACCTTTTGCATGAAAGGAAAACACCTTACCTCCATGCTATCTCCTGGGCCCCATAAGGTTTGATTTTAAGACATTTTTGCTTTTCTTAAAAAAAATAAAAGTAATAATACACTTATTTTTTTTGGGGGGGGGGATGAGTGAGTCATATCTCCCAGTTAGCCTTCACATTGGAAACTTACTTGTTTAAGTTGATTTGGCCATATTTTAAATTCTACTGAATGCTAAGTACAGAAGGTTCTGGCATAATTTCAGTGGAATTTAGGTGTTATAGGCAAAAAAAGAGAGTGAATTTTAATGTTACTGGGTGCTCTTTGGGGTGGGGCTACACCCATTAGTGCTTAGGCCTTTCTCCTGGCTCTGTGCTTAGGGATTACTCTTAGTCATCACCCCCTAGCAGTGCTCAGGAGACTGTATGTTGTATTAAGGACCAAATCAAGGTTGCCACATGCCACCTCACACCTTGTTCTATCTTTCTGGCACTGATTATATTTTTCTAACGTCGTCCTTATAGCTTTTTTTGTTTTGTTATGTTTTTTTGTTTGTTTGTTTTTGGCCACACCTGTTTGATGCTCAGGGATTACTCTTGGCTAAGCGCTCAGGCTCAGAAATTGCCCCTGGCTTGGGGGGACCATATGGGACTCCGGGGGGGATTGAACCTCGGTTCTTCCTTGGCTAGCGCTTGCAAAGCTGACACCTTACCTCTAGCGCCACCTCACCGGCCCCATTATAGCTTTTTATTTAAAATAAAACAGTATATTTAGTTTGGAATTTAGGAAACTTGTTTCTTGTTTTTTTTTTTTTTTTTTGGTTTTTGGTTGGTGGTTTGGGGTCATCCACCGTAGTGCTCTGGTGCTCAAGGGTCACTTTTGGTGGAGCTCCTGAAACCATATGTAGAAAGGGCGGAACTCAGATTGGCAGCTTGCAGGGTAAGTATCTTAACCCCCATATTATATCTCTAGTGCTCAATTTTTTTTAACAAAAATCTTTGTATAATGGTAATGAAACCTTAATTTAACTTTACTCCTGTGCTTAATTTGAAATCTATCCTAGTAGATCTCCAATTTTATAGTTGTTTATGGGAAATTTACTACATTGGTTATTAATGCTTTTCTGGCTATGTCTCCTGTTTGTTGGAATCCCTTTTTGTTTGCTTGTTTTTTGTTTGTTTTGTTTTGTTTTGTTTTATTTTGGCTACATCGGGCAGTGCTCAGGGGTTATTCCTGACTCTACTCTCAGGAATTACTACTGGCTGTGCTTAGGGGTCATATAGGGTGTTGGGGATTTGGCTTGGGTCAGCCAACTAAAAAAGCTAGCGCCCTATCCACTATATTGTCTCTCTTTTTTATTTTCCATTTGACTGTGCCATCCCTACTTTGTGTGCCTTATAGTCGTACTTCCTCTTGATAATTTTACTTCGTTTTCATATTTGCCTTAAATTTTGTTTTTCTTTTAATTAGTTTCATTATGTTTGATGATGGAAATGTTTGGTTTATTCTCCCGGTTAATGGCCAACTTATTTCTTTTTCCTTAAGTGATATCTCATTAACTTTTTAAGCCATCTTTTCCACATCATCTAGAGAATCAATTCCCTGTGTTTGAAGTGGTATTAAATCCCCGTAGCATCTTTCCATATTAGCATTTTAATAGCTCCATGTGTTTAGAAAACCAAGCTTCTAAAGCCAATTTAAACATAATCATAATTTTTTTTTAAAAAGAGCCAGTGCAAATTGATACTTTGTGGCATTATTGGAAATAATGGTATTCCTCTGGATGAAACACTTAAGATGGGTGTGGGGACAGTTTTAACATTAGTGATGTTAAAATATTAAGACTTGATCACATCTCCCTGCCCAAATCTTTTGTAGTACTACCAGATGTCTTTTGAGGTTTTTCTAAGAAAATGAGGTGTGTTTGTACATTTAACGTCCCATCAAATGAATGTTATCTTCTATTTTTCTTGGTTAAACCCATCAGAAAGAGTTATTCTTTGTAGGTTGCAAACAGATGCTCAAACAAATGGATTTTATTCTGAGAGTATGTGTCGATCTTTATCACACCATTGTCTTTAGAGACATTCATTTATGGTAGCGGAGCACTTGTTTTTGATTTTAAACTCTTGCATAGAATTTAGGCTTTGGATTTACTCCAGGTCATGCATATAAGATTTTTGACTTTCTATTGCTATTTGTGTTGACGTTGAAACAACTTTTTCTTTCTTTCTCTTTTTCCTTTGGGAGTGGGGAACATGCCTAGCAGTGCTATGGCTACTCCTTGTTCAGTGCAATGAGATCACTCCTGCAGTTTTTGGGCTTGAGTCTCTCTTGACTTTGTGCAAGTCAAACATCTTATCTATTGCTCTATTTTTCCAGCCCTTATTTAAAAATAAATAGAGAAACTTCTCTTGCAGTTTCTTGTAATCAAAGTAAAAAAATGCTGTGATTCCTAAATTCTGCAATGAGACAGATTTGGTAATCATGAAATCTTTTTTTTTGGGGGGGGGAGGGGTTACTCCTGGCTCTACGCTCAGAAATTGCAGAAATTGCTCCTGGCAGGCTGGGTGATCCATATGGATGCTGGGATTCGAACCATCGTTCTTGTGCATGCAAGGCAAATACCTTACCTCCTTGCTATATCTCCGACCCCAGATCTTGGAAATCTTGAGCATTCTCTAGGTAATTGGCATCTCTCATAGGTGGCTTTTGGCCCTTTTTGCTTGGACATGCTTATGAAGCTTTAGTCTTTGAAAAACCTACTATCATTGGACAACTTATTACAAATAATATGCATTTAATAGAAGTGAAAATTGAACTTTATTTTTTTCATATGTTGCAAATGAAATAATATAGATACATTTTCTTTCTACTTAATTGCTTTCAATATTTCAAAACCAAAACCAGATTTTTCTTCTTTGTATTCTCTTTCCAAGTAAAATAATGTAGTCATCATTTAAAAAAAATTTTTTTTTGGGGGGGGGGAGTTGCATACCTTGTAGGCTCAGGGGTTACTCCTAGACCTACACTGAGGAATAATTCCTTGAAGACCTTTGGACCACATGGGATACTTGGACTGGACCCAAGTTGGCTGTGTGCAAAGCAGGTACCCTACATTCTATACTATCTTTTCAGTCCCTCAACAATTCTTTGAGTGTCTACTATGTATTAGGAAGTAGGAGTTCTATGATTTAGAAGAAACACCAGCAGTTCTCCTTACATACTCTAGATTTCCACATATACTAGTCATATGGTTTTTATAATTTTTCCTGGAAAAGTAGATATTCTTCTTAAAATGACAACTGGGACAATATTTTCCATTTTTAAGGCTGTTTTTCTTTGATTATTTTTAGATTTATAACATTAAGAGAAAGGAATTCAGAGGTCTAGTATAATAATGCTCCTCCTTCAAACTGTGTAGCTCTTCCTTTTATGAGTATTACTCTACTAGAGTAGTACATTTGTTAAATTTATGAAGCTACATAGGCACAATATAAACACCCAAAGTTGATAGAACATTAGTTAGGGCTCATTTTAAGAGTTCTGCATAGGGCCAGAGAAATAGCATGGAGGTAAGGCATTTGCTTGCATGCAGAAGGACTGTAGTTCGAATCCTAGCATCCCATATGGTCCTTTGAGCCTGCAGGAACGATTTTTGAGCATAGAGCCAAGAGTAACCCCTGAGTGCTGCCAGGTGTGACCCCAAAACAAAAATAAACAAAAGAAAAATTTTGTTCTGTGTATAAAATCAAATAAAACTCCTTATCAGATTTGCTTTTTGCAAATATTAACTCTTTGGCTGTTGTTTGTCCTCTTATCTCCTAAAGGTTTTCTTTGCAAAAGGAGAATCTTATAAGGTTAGTAAACACATTTATGTAAGTATACACATTGATTTTAGAGAGCACATTCACTCCCAACTCAATTGTGTGGATCAATTCAGTAGTGTTGGCTTTGGCCCTTTATTGCTATCTTGATGTCTATCTTTATGCCCAATATATTAGTGATATCATTCTGTATTTATTCCTTTCAGCTGACTTCGTTCACCATGTTATTATCTAGTTCCATCTCTGCTGTAGGAAATTACATTGTTTTGTTGTGTCTTAGGGCTGTATAGTATTCCATTGTGTACTTGTACTACATCTTACATATCACATATTTCTTGTGAATTTGTTTGATTGTGTCTTTCAATAAATTGTTTCACTTCTCAAGATCAGAGATTACCAAACTTACCTGGTCTTCTGCCCCTTTTCAGAAACAATATCCCTCGTAAATCTGCCATAATTTTTTTCCATTTTTTCCTAGTTTTATTTAGATACATGGTTTACAAAATTGTTCATAATATAGTTGTTTTGGGCATTACATGTTCTAACACCAATCCCACCACCAGTATGACCTTCTCTCTACCATTGTCCCTAGTTTCCTAACCAACTCCATTGCCCCCTTGGCATGCACAAAAAGATTTATTTTATATTGCTTGTTATAATAAAATGATAACTGGAATTATCTAAAAATAGTGGAAAATTTGTGAAAATTGTTCTTTCATACAGTGGTGTTTTTAAAGTCACTGAGGATTTACTGAGCTGTTTGTTGCTAGTTGAGGCTGCTGAATTGTTTTCACTTATTGAACTTAGTGGGTTTCTATGCTACTTTCCCATCTAATTAGCAGAGCTATTTACTGGGCTGTCATGATTGTGGAATTTGGAGAAAAGAAAGCTACTTTCAAAAGCATACAAACAGGAAGTGCTCTGATATCTGAGGGTATTACTGTTGCCTTGACTCTTTTCTTTGCTGTTTGGAGGTACGGAGTCTCCCTGACTTCTTCAACTGCAGGTCTAGAACCACAGGACTCCAAGTGGGGTAGTGAAAAATAATCTACAAATCACACAATTAATTTTAAAATAAATTTTTCCATGACTTATTAGCAGTGGATTCTTGATTTATAGATCCTTGGGTTCTAGGCAACCTTGGGTCCTTAATCAGGGTGACCAGATTATTGTGTTTGAAATTGTTTATAGGTCTTTTGTTTATTTGTTTGTTTGTTTGTTTGTTTGGGGGCCACAACCAATGATGCTCAGGTATTACTCCTGGGTATATGCTCAGAAATCGCTTCTGGCAGGCTGGGGGACCATATGGGATGCGGGAGGATTGACCCAGGTCTATCCTGGGTCAGCTGCATGCAAGGCAAACTCCCTACCACTAAGCTATTGCTCTGACCCCTTGTTTACAGTTTTTATTTAATCTGTTTTTATTTCTGTGGGATTAGGAGTGATGATCCCCCCTACAGTTTGGTGCTTTATTTTTGAAATTATGGGATCTGCAGGATATTGAAAATCTTGATCAGGAGGTCTTGGTAAATTATTCAAGGACATGCTGCTTTGTACTTGAAAAAGTCAGGAGAATGGAACTTTGTTTTGTAAATCCTCTGCATGATGGTCAAAGTCTTTCTTACTGAAACTGAAGTTCGTAGATCTTCCTGTATGGAAGATCTTCCACTGTATGGAAGTTTGTATGAAAGACAGGATCTCACTGACTGAGGAATAAGAACCTGAATTTTAATAAGACCCTTTCATGAATGGAGCAATATTTCTTCTTGGGGTATAACCTAGGAACACAAAAACATACAAAAAAGCTGTCTGCACTCCTATGTTCGCAGCACTATGTACAATAGCCAGAATCTGGAAACAACACAAATGGGCCGAGAACATATGAGTGGTTAAAATATACTGTGATGCATTTACACAATTGAATACTATACAACGGTTAGTAAAAAATGAAGAAATGATGTCATAAATTTGCTTATACATGGATGGATATGGAGATTATTGAGTGAAGTGAGTCAGAAGGAGATAGATAGATATAGAATCGATCGTCTTCATTTGTGGGATATAAAAACAATATGGAAATAATATCTAGAAACAATAGAGATGAGGGTCAGAAGGACCAGTCCATGGCAGGAAGCTTCTCACAAATAGTGCAGGAGTGCAGTTAGAGAAGAGAAAGGACCACTAGGGCAATGATATTTGAAACTGATCACTCTGGATAAAAATTGGGTGTTGAATGAAGATAAAGTGATATATATGGTACCCTTTTGTTAACAATAGTGGCACAGTATTTAAAAGGAAATAAAAGGATGAGAGAAAGAGAGAGAGAAAGCAGGAGGTGGGAGGGGAGGGAAAACGGGGGACATTGGTGGTGGATAACATTCATGGGTGCGGTGGAAGGGTGCATTGAAAACTTAACCCAATCATGAACAACTTTGTAATTATGATGTTTAAATAAAAGGAAAAAAATAAGACCTTATGAATCTTAATGCTGCTTTAAAAATCAGATTTAAATATTAAAAATGTTTAATTATATTTAAGGACAATAATTACAATGATACAAAACTTGCTTTAAGCCTGTAACACACACTGCTTTTCTTTTGAGCTATGTTGTTCCTGGGAATGTCTAGTACATGTATGACACACATTCCATGGCAGAAAGGGCTCATCAGTCATGTGATAGCTTTCAATGGGTCAGCAATATCTGACATGTATGTCCCCTTAGTTGGCACTCTGTGCTTGTCAAAATTTCTCTATATGATTTCCATTTTTATTAGTATGTTTGGAATCTAGTGAAGGTTTTTGCATATGCAATGCTTATAATTTTCATCTCCATTGAACAAATTGATCCATAAAACACATACTTTTAGGCTGCAAAGAATTTAATCTCAAGCCAAGCTTGAGTGTCTTCCATGCCTGTGGCATCATGTTGAATCTGTGTAATAGATATGCGCGACACAGTCTTCAGGGATGGTATATTATAGTGCTAATAGAGCAAATGGAAAAATAAATTAGAATGCAGTATGCTAGGAACCTTTTTAGTGATGATTTTGAGCATTCTGAGCATTGCAGAGTAAGGTTTTGGAAACTTACTGAAGACTTCCAAAAGGATTTTTGAAGCTAGAAAACTGTCCAAGTTGATTCACAGTTGAATTTTGTACTTAGTTTTGTGTGAGAGATGCTTCTTAGGTTCACATCTGATTTTTGAGTGAAAGTTTATGAGAAACGAATCACAGTAGAATCAAATGTCTGAGATAACATATTTAAACATGTACTAACTTGACTTTCTAGAGAGTTTATGCTAGATTATTTCTCTACTAGCTGTACATCAGTGTCCCTATGTATTGCCTTGTTGGCACTATGTGCAATTATTATTTGATTTTCGGGCCACCCTTAGAATGCTTAGGGGTAACTTCTGACTCTGGAGCTCAGGGAATCATATGTATGCCAGGGATAGAACCCCCTCTTGGCTGAATGTGAGCAAGTGCCTTACCCACTGTGTAATGGTTATAGTCTCTTGTCACCTCTTAGAATTTTATTTACTCCTGCTAGAGCTAGCCATTATTTGAGAAAGCTGCTAAGATTTGGGAATGAGCAAATGATGACTGGATGTGCTGCTGTGAAATGCAGGGGTTGGCTTGTGGATCCTCCAGAGATTTTTGTATGGAATCTGTACAGCTTACTGACCTTTTTTTTCTTTCATTTTTTTTTTTAATTTTAATTTGAGCTAAGACTGCATGTGATAGGCCTTGGGATTATGGCTTCGTGCCTTGCATGCACAAAATTCTGAATATTATCACTAGCACTATCTACCACAAGAAAGGGATTTTTAGTTATTATATTTAAACAAACATTTATATGACTAAATAGGCTTTAGGGTCAGAATTATAGTTTTTGTTTTCTCACAATATATATTAACATTCCATATCTACCATCAAAGTTTCACTGTCCTCCACAACCTCTTGTACCTTTTTTCCCTTCTCAAGCCCTCCCAGAGTTCTGCTCACTTCAGCTCTAGTCTGATTCTATGGCTTTTCCCCCATTGGCTTCAACTCTTCCTATTCTTCACTTCTGTCTATACCACTTGAGTGAGAATCTCCAGCATTTGCCTTTCTATTTGTGTCTTATTTTTCCTTAGCATGGCTTCATCCAGTTCTAGTCATGATGTTTCAAGGGTCAGAATCCACATTTTCTTAGGGCTGCATGGTATACAATTATGGGTATATATCCCCCCCCCCTTTTTTTTTCCTTTTTGGTCTATACTTGGTGATAATCAGGGCTTACTCTGTGCTAAGGGCTAACTCCTGGCAGTGCTCAGGTAGCTGACTTGAACCCGGGTCTTCAGCAGTCTAGTCAAGAAGACCATTTACATCTGTACTGTGTCCTCAGCCCCATATTTTTTGGAGTTAATGCTGTCATATCCTTTGGATTAATGCCTAGGAAGGGTATCTCTGGCTCATAGGGAATTCCATTTTTAGTAACTGAAGAAATCCCTGTATCACTCTTATAGGCTGTCCCAATTTACAGTCCTCTAGTTATGTCTACCTCTCTGCACATGTACCCTAGTTCTTATTTCCAATCTCTCTGATAAAGGCCCGTCTCACTGATGTAAAATGATCTGTCATTGTGCTTTTGATATGCAGTTTCCTAATCCTTTGTGACACTGACCATTTTTTTAGGTGTGTCTTTGTGGGCCATCTGAGTGCCACTTTTGGAGATGTGTATGTTCAGGTCTTTTGCTTATTTTGTGTATGGGGGGTTTGTATTTCTGGGTAGCATTATATCAATTCTCTTTATATTTTAGCTCTCATTCCTTTGTCAGATACTTGATATACAAATATCTTTTCCCAATTGTTCATTGCCTTTTTGTTTCTGTTTTATATAGTCCACTTAGACATGGCCCCATTTGTTTATTGTTGCTTTTGTATCCTTTCTTATGGAGTTAAATCACCAAGTTCATCTGAAGTCTAAGTCCAGGAAAGTGTTTCTCTATTGATTTCTATGTCTTTCATGCTTTATTTTTGAGGGTTATGTGGGAGAAGCGGATATTGGGCCATACCTAGAAGTGCTCAGTAGCTATTTCTTGTTCTTTGTGTGGTACCAAGGATTGACCAGCATGCAACACTAACACCTGAATTTCTGTATTAGATTTTTGTCCCTGTTTGAAGTCTTCTATCCAATTCTTGACTCATTTTGAGTTTATTTTGTGATATAACTTGGTGATATATATTGTGCATATATATTGTGATATTAGTTAGTTTTTCAGTTTTATTTATTGTCCAGGTTACTCAGAACCAGTTGCTGAAGACTTTCCTTTGATGCTATTGTATGATTTTGGCTTCTGTATCATAAATCAAATGTCCATTTATTTATGGGTTTAGTTCTAGTCTCCCTGATACATTGATTTGTATTTGTTTTTGTTCTAATACTGTATGGCTTTTCTTTTTAAAATAGTTTGAAATCAAGGAACCTCTATTTTTGTTGTTTTGTGTTAGGAGTACTTTGGCTATTCTTTTATTAATTTCATTTAATTTTATATATGTATTTTAAATTAATATCTTTATTTAAGCACCATGAAGACAGACATGTTTGTAGTAGGGTTTCAGTTATAAAAAGAACAACTCCCAGCACCAGAGCAATATTTCCACCACCAATGCCCCCCTTCACCCTCATTCCCCACCTTCTGCCTGTATTCAAGACAGGCATTCTATTTCTCTCACTCACTACCATTGTCATGATAGTTGTCAATATAGTTTTTCCTCTTACTGAACTCACCACTCTGTGATATGCTTCATATCCTAGGCCAGTCCTTCCAGTCCTCATTTCTATTGTCTCTGGATATTATTACAATAATGTCTTTTACTTTCTTAAATCCACAGATGAGTGAGACTATTCTGGGTCTATCTCTTTCCCTCTGACTTATTTCATTCAGCATAATAGTTTCCATATACATCCATGTATAAGAGTTTGTGTGGCACTAATGGGAATAGGATTGTTTCTTAGATTCACATAGAAAAGTGTCAGGTTACAAAATTAACATGCAAAAATCAGTGGCCTTCTTATACACAAATAATGATAGAGAAAAATGGATATTCTTTTTTAATTGTTTTTAAATAAACTTTAAATTTGGATGCTCAATTTCTTTAAAAATTCCATTTAAATTTTAATAGTTATTGTTTTAAATCTGTGATTGCACCAGGTATCATGTACAATTAAAATATATTTTATTGATAGTCTTCCAGTTTATGAATGTTCTAAGTTTTTGTTTCCTGCTTTTAAAAATATATATTACACTCACTTTTTAAATTATACTTTCAGACTTTATACAATTTTATGCAGTTATAAATAGGGTTTTTTCTTTTATTCTTCTAATTCATTGTATGTATATATGCATGAAATAGCTCTGATATGTTGATTTTTATATCTTCTCACTTTGCTATTATTATAATTTCTAAGTACTTCTTTAAATGTACTCTTAACTTTTCACTGTATTTTTTGTTTTAGATAAAAATGGATGTTGGATTTGCCTTAAATGACTTTTATGTTCATATATCCTCCTTTGTTTCTCCGTTTACTCCAATTTTAATTTTAATTGAGTGTTGATACTTGATGAAGCTATGGATTTTGTGACTTACCTTTCCTTTGACTTGTATGATTTATTACATTAATTTGTTTATAGTGGAAGATCCTTGCACACCAGGAATCAATCATGGTATATGACTCTTGGAATATATTGGTGGATTTGATTAGCCTTGTTTTTGCTGAGTTTCATCGTTGTTCACCAAAGATAGCAGCAGTATGTATTTTCTTTTTCTATGTGTTATTCTTGTCTGGCTTAAGTGTGAGCTAATGTTGGACTCTTATAATGTGTTTGGTATATTTCCATTCATGGATTCCTAGGAATTGCTTGAGAGGATCAATGTACTTTGAACATTTATTGATAAAAAGAAAAGTTCATTGATAAAACCATCTAGTTTTGGACTTTTTAGATGGGGGAGTTGGACTCTTTAAGTTTCTGTACTTGTGATCATATGCTTCAGGTTTTCTTAGATATTCTTGGTTGTTGGAAGGTTGTAGGTTTTATTCTTGCTTTCTTCTTGGCTCATTGTTAGGTCATAGAGTTTTTTTGTAGGCTTTCAATTTGTTTGCATTGGGATGTTTATAAGAATTCAATAATTCATATCTTGTGTGATTATTGATAAATGAACTTAAGCATTGTCATTATATGCTTTCTGGTTGTTTTCTATCTTTATGGCTCCCCTCTCCCCCTTGTATACTACAAATAAAGATGTAACCAAAACTTACTGATGCCCCAAGATCTTATTCTGCAAAATGATGTAAGTATAGCTGATCTTGGATATGCCTTTGCAGTTTGACAAAACAGGGATAACACCATGCAGCTTTTTGTGCAGGTGCTGGAACCTCTGGACAACTGCTGGTGTTTAATGTGGGAGCCAGTGTCTCTGTGCTCTTTCATTAACTCTGACCTGCTGAGCTAGTTCCTTGAAAAGATCAAGAAATGGGAGAAGGGAGGAAGGTAGAATGTACCTCTAGGGCCACATGGATTTGGTTTCCTCATGTGCATTTTCAGAAGGTGACATGGGAGCTGGAGATCTTGTCCAGTAGGTTAAGTCTTTGCTATGTTTCTCACTACTTCATGTTCTCTTAAGTATTGCCAAGAATAACTCCTGAGCAGGGTTGGGAATAGCTCCTGAGTACTGATGGGTGTGTCCTAAAACCACTAACTAAGTATTTTCATATTTAGATTCAAAGAGAAAAGGGCTAAAGCTGTTATTACTTTGCATTTTGGGACTACTAACCTAATTGGTACATCTTATTTTCATTGTTCTTGATCTCCTGTTCTAAGTGCTATCGTTTTACTCTTGAAATCACTCTCCTACCCCTCTCAGCTGATGTTGCAGTCAGTTTTTATTATGTTTCCACACTCTCCCAATAATATAAATATCTTGTATTATGCTTGAAATTTCAAAATGAAGTATGATGCACTTGGAAGAAATATTCGAGGAGCGGAGAGTAAAAAGGAGAGATGCATGTGTTATAGGTTTGAAAGGCTCTGAAATGTTAGGAGGATTAAGTCTGTGTGAAATGAGATGAGGGAGGGAGATTAAAGTGTTAGGTGTTTGTGTCTTTTGAGTAATATTAAAAATGGGAATAGTTTGGGAGGATAAAGTCTCATGGAAACATTATACAGCTTTTGTTCAAAGCTATAATTATTTATGTGGTAGATGTTTTCCTCTTTAATTCCTGCTCTGTCTTGATCCAAATTACTGTTATCATAGGAACAACTAGTTATTTGTTTTGTTTTGTTTTTGAACCATGCTCTGCTGTGCTTTTGGTTTACCCCTGACTTTGGGCTCAGGGAACACAGCTGGGAGTGCTCAGGGTACCAGATGAAATGCAGGGATCAAACCTTGTTAGCCATATACAAGACAAGCACCCTACATGCTGTACTAAATAACTCTCTGGTCCTAGAACTTTTGGTTTTTAGTTTTCTGTAGCTAATTCCAGATCCCCTGAGCTCTAGTGTTTCCTGTTTAAGTGAATTTGTTAGGATATGCCTGTGATAATTCCTGTTGATTAAATCTCTTGTGAAGGGAATTCTTGTGCATGCCATCTTCTCCCAAAGCTGTACCCCAAAACTTGTGATTCTGCTGAAAAATGCATTGGGCTCTGATGATAGATAACTATGAAGGATTGTGCCTACTGTGCTATTTTATACTTGTAATCCATCATAAATTCCCCCTCTTACTGTTCAGAACGAGTCATTTTAACCACTTGCCAGGTAAGAACAATACTTGAGATAAAACCTGACATTACACTTTTGCCCTTCAGCTCTATTTTTGCTGTGAGAATGGCTTATGTTTAGTCAATCTCCTTGTTATGAAGTTGAATCATTTTTATGGCATTTCAGGACTAGATGATGCAGCTGTTTGCAGCCACTGAGAGACAGTGGCTAAGTTTGTAATGATTTTTCTGCTCCTTTCTGCCATGCCATGTATGAGTTCAGGATTATGTGCATACACTAGACCTACTAATTTTTCTCTCTTTTTCTTTGCCTTATAGATTTATGTTTGTAGTATCAGCACAGAGATAAAAATGAGTATTTGCTGAGAGCAAGACACTTTTCCAAGACTTTGATTTGTATAACCTCCATTGGTTGTGGTAAACACTCATAAAAGATTGCTTCCATTTTAGAGATGAGAATAGTGAAGTCCAGGGAGTTGATTCTCTTGCCTGAGGCCACTTGTGAACTAGAGTATCCCAAGTTAGCTACCCTGATAGCTGCGACCAACCCTCCTTAATTGGATGTTTATTATTTAGCAGTGCATTTTCACTTACTTCTCAGTAGGTCAAACCACTGGGAATTTACTTTCCTTTAGTTATGAGAGGTCTACAGGTAAGTGATCCTGGGTTGACAGAACTATAGACTCCTGCTGACTTGGGAAGGGCTATTGTTTTCCCTTTGCCCTGGTCCCCTGGAAGGAAGAGGTGATGTACAAAGGTTGTACATCAAAGGTTGCCCAGAAGAATATGGGCATTTTAAAAGGAGACCTAAGTCTGCTTTTTCCTGTCATTCCAGCAAAGAAAACGTTTTTCCACAAGAGTCATACCTTGGCCTTTGTTCATGTCCTATTGGCCAAGACAAAGTCACCTAAGCTTTGCTAGAAGAGAGGCAGATGGTATGATGTGATCATGGCATGTGTAGTTCATTGCCTGGGACTAGGAGGGACTCTGACTTACTGTGATACGCATTGAGTATAAATGTGTTTCTCAATTTTTTACTTTAGTTTTTTTGTATAGAGGGATTTTAGATGCTTTGAACCAATGGTTTGTCAAGAGAGGTGAAGTAATATCAATAATATAATAATGTTTTTTTTATTTTACTGATGTGTAACTAAAAACTTAAATTATGTAAGAAATTCTCTAATATGCATATGAAAATTTGTAGTACCATGTATAAAGTAGAATAATATGCATTTTAGCCTTATTTATTTCACCAATGTTTTAAAAACAGGTAGTTTACTTTTTTTTTTTTTTAAGATTTACTAGACTTTAGTATTTTTAAAGAATTTATAGTGTAATGGGTAAAATCTCTTACATTGATCAAACTACTGTTTTATTTCTCAGTTTTCTAGATAGGTTGAATTTTGATTAAAAAAGATTTTTCTACTTGTTACAAATAGACAAAATAAAAAGCAAGAGGCTAGAGTCTAAGAGATTTCTTATCCTAGAACTTTGGTTTGGACAGAGTATAGTAGTAGGTGAACCGCTGAATGAACAAAGATTATGATTGAGTAAGAGTAAAGGAGAGATGCTTTAATAAAGATAGGGCAAGAATAGGATATTGGGTTAAATATAAACATACTTGATAAAGAAAGCTATTGTAAAGAAGAGGGATTGAATATTTTAAGGGTTTTTAAAAACAACGGCCATCATATTTGCTTTGCCAAATATTTATGGGAGTTATAATTCAAAAGAATTTCTGTATACATTGTATCATTCAATCAATTTAAAAAGTAATTTTGTTCTATACCAACTGGGTTACTGCCATATGAAAACTTTGGAAAATTTCAGTATATATTATAGTCTTATATTCCCTAATAGAGAAAATAAATGTAGTTAAAGTATATTGAAAATGTAAATATATTCATTATATCTATCAAAATTATATTCATTATATCTATCAAAACTAGATAGCTTGTATTATCTCAGGAGGATTTGTAAGTTAAGAAAATTCAGTGGGCCTTGTAAGGATTAATTGCTGGTTTGAGTTCATCAAAGTTCTGTCTGATAAAGAATTCTGTTAAAATATAGAGGGGAGAGGCCAGTGAGATTGTACAGTGGGTAGGGTACCTGCCTTGCATGTGACTGATTGGGATTTGATGGAGAGAGGAAGGGAGAAAGGAGAGGGAGGAGAGAGAGAGAGAGAGAGAGAGAGAGAGAGAGAGAGAGAGAGAGAGAGAGACAGAGACAGAGAGACAGGGAGAGGGAGAGAGATATGAGAGACTTGTTTATTTTTGTTTGGATCTGAAGGAAGAAGAGAAAGATTGAGAGAGATTTTTGTTTGTTTCTGTACCATATTCCCATGGTGTTCAGGTATCTCAGGAATTACTGAATTCCTATTCGGGGGACCTATAAGATCTCAGAGATCAAACCCAGGTCTATTACATTCAAGGCAAGTACCCTATCTACTCTACTATATTCCTGCCCCCCCAAAATTTGAGCAATTATTTTATCTGTTTCATGATGTGATTTAGACATAGCTATAACAATCACTCTTACAATTACCCCCAAGGTGTTTATTTATTAAGAAATAAGTAAAGGGAATGAAGAATTTCTCAAAACAGAATTATTTTCTTAAAAGCATACTCAATTAGTATTCATGGGTCACTCCTGTCAGTGCACGGGGTTCTACATATGGTGCCTGGGATAAAACCTAGGTCTCTTTTCTTCAAGCAAACATACATAGAAGCCTATTGAGCTAGTTCTCTTGCCCTCAGAAGGGATTTTTGTTTTAAAGAAAAGTATCAGGGATATATTTTAATGGTAGAATATATACTTTGCTTATAAAAGGTGTTGGGTCCTAAATTCTGGCCCCAGTACCAGAAAAAAAGAATCGTCTTGAGGTGGGGATTTGGCCACACCTGGCAGCGCTTAGAGCTTTGTGCTCAGTGGTAACTCGTAGTAGAGTTTGGCTGGATTAAACTGGTGTTGGCTTCATGGAAGGCAAATGCTCTAACTCCTTGCATGACAGATGTGGCCTAAAATATGTATTATATATATGTATATGCATACATATATTAATTATCTAATAACTACTAACCTGGATCAAAGATGGCAGTAAAGGACTGCATGGACATATGGCATTTTACTCTTAGAATGGCTGATGTATGGAGTGTGAGTCACAAATTAGTTAACACTCGTAGATGTAGTTATTGTGTATTTGAAATTTCCTCTTAGCCTTTGTGCACAGTTGAGGACAAGATGGCTTAATAATGAAAAGAGAGTAATGGTAAATAGTTGATTTGAGAGTGCCAGATTTACTTTGGTGAAAGAAATTGAGTATTGTGCTGATTAGCTCTGATTGACAGTTTAAATTTACGTAGGCAGGGCTATCCACAGTGTACTTTTGGTGAGTGGTTTCGAACTCAGAATGTATTTCATGTTTTCTCCTGGAGGTAAACTTATAATGAAGGCTAAGGTTTCAAACATGATCATAAAAGCAACTTAGTATGCATCATGCTATAGAGCTGTGGCCTCTCTAGGTAATCAGATTTTGTTCCTAGCTTCTGAAATTCCAGCAGGAAACTTGAGTCGGGAACCCCAGGGGTGGTTTCAGATTTGAAGGCGGTGAAGGAAGCACCCCAACTGTGAAGCAGAATAGTAAGGAAGAGGTGGGTTTTATGTTTGTGACTCTAAATCCTCTATTATATATTCCAACTATGTTCTCTCCTTTGCATCTAGTTTATATTAAACCTCGACTTGCCTGATAAATCACAAGCTGCATTGTAATATTTTATCTTTTTCTTCCCCTTTTCCATCATCATTGTGCTTGAGCAATTGTAACTTTTAGCTGTGAAAGCTAATTATAATATGAGGCTAAATTCTTATTGTTCCTGAAGAATCTTGGAATAAATTGACAGCATTTTCCTTGAAAATTACTTTAATTCCTTTTCGATATGTTCAATATTTTAACTTAAGCTTTTAAAATAAGAATTAATTATCAGAAGAGCTGTTCTTTCTTTCCCATAATGTCAGAGTTCCCCCAACCCCCATCATGATATCCAGCTAAAGTTCTTATCTAGCTAAATTTCCACTGAAGGTTGAAAAGTAATGCTCCCTATTTAATGGCAGTACTGTCAAAATAGTGGTAAACTGGTGCAAATAATTTCAATGAGATGTAACTATTTTTATCCTACACATGTAATTCCAGATATATAAATAATAACACTCTTACACTGTTATACTATTTTTTTCTTTGCTTGTAGGTGACTTTAATAATGCTGTGGTTAGCCCACAGAGGTCAGGGTTTCTCTGCTCTAGGGAGAAATGAAAGCCCTGGAATGTAATTTCAGAAGGTAAGTAGTGACAGTAGCAGCTTCATTCTGATTTCTCGTGGCTGTGATTTTTTTTTTCTTTGTTTGTTTTTGGCCACACCCAGTGACGCTCAGGGGTTATACCTGGCTATGCGCTCAGAAGTCGCTCCTGGCTTGGGGGAGCATATGGGAAACCGGGGGATCGAACCACGGTCCATCCTAGGCTAGTGCAGGCAAGGCAGGCATCTTACCTCCAGCACCACCCCCCTGGCCCCTTGGCTGTGATTTTTGACTAGACTCTGAGTGTTAGACTTTCAGCGTCCTGTCAAAATGCTTATCTAAACTTGGATTTGTGTGTGTGTGTGTGTGTGTGTGTGTGTGCGTGCGTGCGTGTGTGTGTGTGTGTGTGTGTGTGTGTGTGTGTGTGTGTGTGTGCGCGCGCGCGCGCCACACCTGGTGGTTATTAGGGCTTACTTCTTTTTCTGGGCTCAAGGATAACTCCTGGCAGGCCTGGGGATCTTCTGGATTGGTGGGGATATAGCCTGAGTTTGCCACATGATATTTGGTATTTTTGTGGTCTAGATTTTACTCTTTGTATCCTTGTGTTTCTAAGAGACATCTTTATCATTATTCTCTATTTTCATGGTTCTTCTGACTATTCTCTGACTAATTCACTGAGTGAGTGGCTGAATGAATGGGTTCTATGAAATACCTTTTTTCAGAACCAAGGACCTCAACATCTTTTGCAGCAAGTGCTGTTTATCCAGGCACAAGAAGCAGGCAGGAATTCTTGAAGAATTGGCTATGGTGGAATGACTTTATCATGGCTTCCCTCAGGACTTCTACTGTGTTAAAATAAAAAAAGGGAGTAAGTTATGAAGAATAGACCTTTCAATATGTTGAAAACAGACTTCCCCAAAGTGTTGATAAAATACCTTCCTAAAATGACTATAATTACAGGCCTTCCGAAAGTCGCAAAAATATTACTGCTCTCAGGACAAATTTACATTGCCTTCTTAACTACTCAGAAGAATGAAAATTTGGGGATGTTACCCAGGACTAGAATAATCAGAAAAACTATTCTGTCAGAGCCTTCTGCTTGTAGTTGGGGATAGACATTTAATCCTAAATTTCTAGAACCCCCCTGCTCTTTATTACCACGCACCCCTTCATCTCTTATTGAAACCCCAGGCTTCAATCTCATTCCTTAGCTCAGATTATCAACCTTCATTTTCCCCATTTACTGTAGAATTTATATCCAAGTGGAGGTAACTTAATTAGTTTTTCTTCTCTTATTAATCTGATGTTAATATGATGACTCAGCCAGACTGAGAAAAACCCAGAGAGGGAGGAGAATTTTCTTTTTGCATTCAACTAAGATGGTGATGGAAGGATTTTTTTTCTCTTTAGTGAAAGACAGATATTTTCACTTAATATCGTTACAGGCAGAGCACATAGTCTTGCCATTTGTCTCTGGACCTTTGAATAAATCTGCTGAAAAACTGTCAGAGAATGTGAAAAGTGACAGCTTTTTTCAAATTAAATACTGAAAATAGTTACCACAGTTTTTTTTGAAACTGTAAGCAGGCAAATATTACTCAAAAGGAAGTTAGATGGAGGGGTAGAGTTTTTCAAAGAGTAAGATTCAAAATAATCCTTTCTCATATTGTGAAAGTTGGTAATAATAGATGGTAGGGCATGTGGTGGGAAGTCACTATATTTTCATTTCTTTTCTCTGGTACATAGAGAGGAATGAGTATAATTCACTATGATAATATTTTTATTAGACTCTCCACTGATATTTATATTTGTGTAGAATTTATTTTCAACTTAGTTATGTACTTAATGAAGAGAAACACATGCGACTGAAATTGCGGAATGATACAAAAGTGTTACAAATATAAAAATTCATGTGAGTTAAACATTTTTATAGTCAGTTCTTTCTTACTAGAAAATTTTACTTTAAAAATGACATAGCATATATTGAGCTTGTTGTTTATTAACAATCACATTGTTAATGAAGGATTGATATTCTTGTTGAATCTGGAAATAGAGTATGTTTTAGCTACAAATTTATTGAATTTTCTGAATTATATCTTTAGGATTACTAACATTCATTGTCTAAAATTATGAAATTACTTTAGCATAATTTCCTTTCTATTAAGGTATATGAAACATTATTAAACCCAAAATGAATTTTTAGAGTCTTTTCCCCCTTACCTAAGCTTTTTTTTTTTTTTAAGAGAAAATGGAGAATCTATACTGCTTTAAGTTTGTTACAATTTGTATAATGATGTAAAGAGATTGGAGATAAAATGGCAATTTGATTTTGCAATCAGAAAGACTGATACTAGAAGTGGCCTTCCCCGTTTATCTAGAAAGAAAGCATGAATTATAAAATATAAAAATGAAGACATTTATAAAGAAAATCTGCCATTAAACATTTTAAATCCCTGTATCATTTAGTAATTTTTAATAAATTTAAATTAATAATCCCAGTTTTTTTTTTATTTTGAAGGGTATCAATATCTGTATGTCCACACAATAATTGTACAATTCAGTTGTGGTGCTTTTTTGTACTTAGAGATCACATTGTCTTGATCACCCAGAGCTGGCCAATTCTAAACTGCCTATGGACTGAACTTGCGCATGTACTTTGATGCTGAATCGTTCCCATGCCTCACCATAGTTTTCTCCTCAGGACAGGCAGATTTTGAATAGCGAGATGAAGTTAGAGGGTGGTTATTTTTGTGTATTTGACTGACTCACTTTTATCACTGAGAAAGGGCAGGGGTTTTTTGTTTGTTTGTTTGTTTGTTCTTATTTGCAATCTCAGAAATGGATTTCAGAGCTTGTTATTTGAGACATTTATTCCTAGACAGATGTTAATTTTTAAGATAAGTGTGAGGATGGAAGGAGATCAGAGGAGAGGCAGAGAAGTGAAGTAGACCCACATCCCACTTTATTCAGATTTTGCCTCTGTCCTTAAGAAACCCATCATTAACTTTAAATATTTTTTATTGTGATTTGATGTTTGTTACTCCCATCAATCTGCTGATAATTTAATGCCACATGTATAATAAAAATATATTTAAAATGTCCCTAAACTCTGTAGCTTTGTTTTTGTAAAACTGGAAAATCATCTTCCAGCCACTATCTTTCTGGAGCATTAAGTTCCTGAGTATTCAGAATTTAGTACTGTGGGAAACTTTGTGTCAGGCTTCTCTCTATTTGATTTTGCCATAGACTTCTTACAATTTCCTGGGTGGGGGGAACACTAAACTCTTAGGAGAATATGTCTTCCTGTCTTTCCCCAATCTTACAGCAATATGTAAACATGTACTGTACACATTTTCATTTCTTTTTATTTAATTTCATTTATTTTCCATTTATTAAGGCTGGCTCAGATCTGAGCAGCTGGATTGGTAGTCAGAAGCCTTCTTTAGAATCTGATTTTTCCCACAAACTCTTCTTTTTTTGTGTTGGAGAATTTCAAATAATTGACTTCCTAGATTTTCTTCCCAGGACCATGCCCCAGATTAGTCTAGCACCATGAACTAAGCACAGATAGTACAAATGAAGCATGAACCTGATTCTTTGTGTCATAATTAAAATGCCTCCTGAGCAATCTCTTGCTTGGAGATGAGACAAACAAACAAATGCAAAGGAAAACAGTAACCCGTATCAAACTAAAAATGCTCTAAATTCTTTATAGACTAGAAATCTCTTCTGATCTGATGATTTATTCCATTTTAAAGACTCAATTTATATTCTGAGGAAATGCGTTTTCTGGTGTTCATTTACTGTAAAACTTTATTTGATATGCTTGTGCCCTAGAAACATTCAGATGTACCAGTGGCTTAGAATGACCGTGTGTACGAAATACTTTGTTTTACCGAGAATAGGAATGATTTGCTTGTTAAAGTGAGACATTTTTGTAAAATAGTTCTTTGTAATTGAATTTCAGTGAACCATGGGGCCATGACATGGCAGCTGATACAGCTCTTTTATGAAAGCAGGGCAGCTATGGAATATTGAACCTGCTTCTTGACTGCTCGAGTTGAAAAAGCTTTTACTGAGCATCTTCTGAGTGCAAAGACCTATATAAGGGGCAATAGGGAAGATAGAAAGGAAAGGAAAGTTTTCTGTACTTTGAGTCTTAAGTAGAGTTGCTGTGTAACATTAGTTGTATGAGGGCCAAATTTATGCTTTTAATCCCTTTTTTACCTTACTTTTATTTTTCATTTTTGGGAGACCACCACAACTGAACCTGACAATGCTCAATGGACCACATGGTTCTGCTGGTGGGCATGTGCTTGTCCCTTGAATATATCTCTGGGCCTTTTGCTTTTTATATTCATGATTTTTAAAGCCAGGATACTCAAATTTAGCTTTATAATTTCTAATGTTTGTGAAATCATGCTGGGAGTTGTCAGGGGTCACGTAGAATTAGAAAAAAGACTTCATTTCCAAGTGATTATAGAATTGCTATTCTTGTCAAGAGTTTAAATTGGTTACACAGTTGTTACCACATACATACATTTTTAGATTGCAGAATATTACATCAGTTTAGGGATTTGCTTTGTGGGGGTAGATGTGCCCAATTCAGAAAGTGCCAAAGATCACTGCAGCCTTCACTGCTTGAGTATTTCTCAAATTAATATTGTTATACGGGCCTTGTCAGTTATGTGGAGGTTTTTGGACATAATTCTTTTGGAACTAATATTTAGCCATATTTTATATAATTGTCTATTTTTGGGGGGGGGCACTCCCTGTGACCCACAGGAGTTACTCCTGGCTAGGCGCTTAGAAATCGCTTCTGGCAAGGGGGATGCCAGGGATCGAACCCAGGTTTGTCCTGGGTCAGTGTGTGCAAGGCAAATACCCCACTGCTTGTGCCACTGCTCTGGCCCCAGGTTACTGTTTAATTCTTGATACATTTTAGTGTGGAATTTCAAATTCTTAAAATTTTTTGTTTTGAATTTCTGTATTGTATAATTATTAAAAGTGAATTTTAGTACTGCTCTAAGAAAATGGATGATTATCTGAAACCAGATATATATTTAATGTGAATATAATTTTCTAAATTGTATTTCAAAACTGTCAATGTTGTATCATTTAGTATATTGGTTTTGAAACCTGTGTGTGTGTCCTCACAAGACACATCAGATAGAGAGCCCTCTGTGTTATGACTTTTAAAAGTCATACTCCCATCATGAGGGTGTGTCCTCATATTATAGTCACTTTAAAGGTTTGCTTCCCAATCACCTTTGGGGAGGACCCGATCAAAGGGAATAGTGACTGCAAGTGTTCTGTTAAGAAATCAGCTAAGGTTGATTCAGAGTTGAGGAGGGCAGGGGACTATTCTGGAGGGCATCTACTAGTGGGAAGGTGCAGTTTTATTCTGGCCTTTCAATGTAGCTGAAAAGAACTGCAGGTTATTCTGGAATTCACAGACAGAAGTACACCAGCAGCAGGGAAAAATCCTTTCAGTGCCCTGTTCATGAAGTCTAACTGTGAACCAGCTTACAAAGGAAAAATACATGGCCCATTCAGAATGCTCCACTGTTATAGAGTAGGCAGAGAAGAGCAGAATGGAAGTATGAGACAAAATTGGTTAGCTTACATGAATAGCCAGATTATAAGAAATGTCAGGTATGAAGGACTCGAGCAAATGATTCCATTGTTAGCAAATTCAGAATGGGAGATAAATGTCCCAGATTTTTTTGCGCAAACAATAATAATAAAAAATAAACAATATATAAAAAAACAAAAATTAAAAAAATAGAAAGAAATCTAAGGGAAATGAAGAATAAGAGAAAGGTCCCAGTGCCTGCCAGGAGCTATTTCTGAGCAGACAGCCATGAGTAACCCCTGAGCACCGCTGGGTGTGGCCAAAAAAAAAGAGAGGCCTGAGTAGACCTTGCCTGAGCCAACTCTGAACTCTTATTTTTTAAATAATATCTTTATTTAAGCACCATGATTACAAACATGTTTGCAGTTGAGGTTCAGTTATAAAGGAGAACACTCCTCTTCAACAGTTTAATCTTCCCACTACTCCCCACCCCCCAACTCCTGCCTGTATTCAAGACAGGCATTCTATTTCTCTCACTTCCATTGTCATAATAGTTGTTAGTGTAATATTTCTCTAACTGCACACACCACATATCACTTATGATGGTAAGTTTCATATCCTGGACCAGTCCTTTCAGCCCTCACCTCTGTTGTCTCTGGATATTTTTACAATACTGTCTTTTACTTTTCGTTTTTTTTGGGGGGGTGGGTCACACCCGGCAGTGCTCAGGGGTTATTCCTGGCTCCATGCTCAGAAATTGCTCCTGGCAGGCACGGGGGACCATATGGGGCACCGGGATTCGAACCGATGACCTTTTGCATGAAAGGCAAACGCCTTACCTCCATGCTATCTCCTGGGCCCCGTCTTTTACTTTTCTTGAATCCCACAGATGAGTGAGACTATTTTATTTTTATTTTTCTTTAGTAAAAATAAAAATTATTAATTAAAAAAAAAAAGAATCTAGCAGCCCAGGGAGCAAAGGACAGGCAATAAGGGATGCATGC